>NQII01008083.1:0-28158 GCA_002778355.1 Clitarchus hookeri | reverse complement strand
TTGTGAGTATGCAAGAAACATTGAAATCAAAGTACGTTAGCATCACGTCATTAATAATTGGCATAATAAGATACAAGTCTTTTCGAAATCCATTTGTAAGTGATAAATTAACAATTACATTAAAACTTTAGAACTATTTCCTCTCTTTGTGCTGGCAACCTAACGGCATAACTGTATCCGCGCTCGCCGCTGTTTGTAATGTTATATGCATGTGGCTAACGGCTAGGGTGATTTTTCAAAGGTTCTTTTCAAAAGTATCGAAGATACCGTGAATGGATTATATCACCCGATCATGTCGCCGCCTGAAGACTTCTACAATGATTTAGCTGCCACACTTGTCGTCATGTGCGATGTGAAGCTGTGATAGGGAGTCTTTTAATTTAGTGTTGTCTTCTGAGCCACTGAGCATTAGTGCAAATTAAACAGTGAGTCGTGGACAAAAGTTTGTGTGTTTTGTTGAGTTGTTTTTAAATGTTTGAGTGTTTTGTGTGACATAGTTGTGTTTGTCTTGGGTAAGCAGTAATGCTCGGGTTTTTTTCCAAAATGGTGGTTTCGGTTGCCCATTTAAATTTTGTTTCTGTTTAACAAAAACCTAGTGTTGCCATATCTCCCTGTTTTAACAAGTCATGCATTGTTTTGTTCACTACCCAAGAGTTAATTCTTTTTTAATTAAATTTTGTATCCACGACTCTCATGTTGGGCTGTCATGTCTACGTTTTTAAATGTGTTTAATCAGTACATTTTTATTCGGTCGGAACTTAGACGGGTCTTTTGAATGCCTCCGCTGAAATTTCAATATTTTTTAATAGTTTATTTTAATAGTAACTTTTATTGTGTTCCTTTTATGAAACTCAGGCTTCACGGGGCTCAAACAGCTGCCCTACTTACTAATTGCTCAAGTATTCATTCTAGTCAAATAATTGGTTTAATCGTCTTGGCATTTATCAATGTTTCAATTAAAGTTCATGCAAGTTGTATTATTCCAGTTTGTGAACAATTTTATTACATTCAAGTTAATTTAATTAGCATTATCGTGGATCTGGAAGAAATTCATTGTAATGTTTCGCATATTTTAATGTCAAGTATGTCAAGGGCGCCATAATTGGTTTAATGTATAATTTATTTTCAAAATATGCAAATTGGTGATTAATTTTGTAAACATTATTTGTGCCATGGCAGAAATAATTTCTGTGCAACTCTGCTACATTTTTCTCATATCTGCATTGTTATATCTGTTGTATTAAATGGCTGAGATCTGGTTTATGTACACGCTCAAGAAAAAGGAACTTTTGGATTTACTACGGGACCTCGAGTTTGAAGCCGATGACCTTAGCTGAGCTGCATCGAGCTGTGTTAGGCTTGTGGCATCAACAAGGTCTGATGGCGTAACCCTCTCAGTGGCCACCTGGGTAAATTTCGTATATACAGAATGTCGAGCAACGCAGCTTTCACGTGCGGTGCAGTATCAGTGTTGTACAGGGACATGTAGCAAAGGATTGTCAGCATAGCAGTCATACGATGTCCGAAAGAAAGTGTTTTAGTTGCGGCGAGATCGGGCACCTGTGTAGGACTGTCATGGCACTCACTCAGGATCTCCTCTCTCAAACTCACCGGTATTACCAACAACTTACGGCGGCCTTCAGGTTTTGTATTTATTTTATAAACCATTCAAATTTATAGACAATATATTATTTGGTAGCCTGCTTAAATTAGAATAAATTTTTCCACTTCCTGAATCAAAGGTAACAAATTAGGATCATTGCACTGGGTTATCGCCATGTAAAAACCTGGCAACGAGAACACTGGTATCTCTAATGTTTTTATGTTTTTTCATCTTTCTACGTGCCGATATGAACTGGATTTCTGCTCAAACTATCCACATGCGCATTTTTCTTTCCACTGAAGTACTTTATCTCAATATTATACTCAGGCATTTTTAAAGCCCATTTAGTGATTCTACTAATGCTATGTGCATTCATTTTCAATCGATACACGTAACACATACTATTGTGGTCTGTAACTACAGATAAAGGCTACAAATAAATATAGGGTCGAGTCTGATCCAAGGCATACACTAGAGCCAAGCACTCTAAGTGTGTTATGGGCTACCTACTCTCAGCTGGAGTGAAAGTCCTACTAGCATAGGCTACTGGGTGTAGCTTACCATCCTTTCCTTGCATTAGATTTGCCCCAATCTCCTGGGTGCAAGCATCTGTGTGCATGTCAATGGGGCCTGTTTCACTAAAATGTACCAGTGTGTGTGAGGAAACTAATTTATCTTCCTATGCTTGAAACGAGTTTTCCTTTTTGGTATCCCAAACAAAATTTTGGTTCTTCTTTAACAATAAGGATAACTGCTTTGCAATTTGGGGAGAATTCTGAACAAATTTTCAATAAAACAATGATAGGCCTAGATAACTTCTAACTCCTCTATCAACCGTGGGAATGGGAAATTCCTTCACTGCTTTCACCTAGTTAGGATGAAGTTGCGTTCCATATCTGTTCACTATGTTCCTGTGCACCTCTGTTTTCACATACCCGAATGGACATTTTGCCAGTTTCAAAGTCAAATTTTCCTTCTTGTATCGCCGTAGGACTTGTTCCAAACTAGCCAAATGTTGGTCAAAAGTACTGCCCGCCACTAGAATATCATCAAGGTAAACTAGACAGGATACCCACTTCAATCCTGCCAGTGTTTTGTCTATAAACCTCTGGAAAACGGAAGGTGCTGCTTTAAGTCAAAATGTAGTGTTTTGAAACAGTATGTACATTCAGCTGTTATAAAAGATGTTTTCTCGTGGTCTTTCGCAGCTACACTAATCTGATTATAGCCAGAGTTCATATAAAGGAGACTAAAATACTTAGGACCAGTTCGTAGCTAAAGAAGTCATCTATCCTAGTTAAAGGATATTTATCATTTTGAGGATCCAGTTCATGCTCTGTAGTATACACACATCCTGTAATCTCCCTCTTTCTTCCTTATTAAGACTACAGGTGAGCACCAACTTGTACTGCAGGGCCTTAATGTGCCACTGTACTATGTTGTGTATGACTTTGCGTTCTACTGCAGATACTCTGTAAGGTACAGAACTGACTGGTGGGCTTATCGCCAGTACTCAGTGTTACTAACTCATTATGACTTCTACCTATCTGGTCGTGTTTACAGCTAAAACACTGTCTACTTGAACAATAAATACCTCGGTTTTGTTATCTGCTTGGGGAGCAAGTTTGGATTTACGAGGCTTATTTGGAAAGTAAGGTCCAATTTCTTATAAAACATAAACCATCACATAATTTTTCTAAAAACTTTTTTTATTTAATTTCTTACATGCTTCTATATTTTTCTACATAGTTTCCATAATTGTTTAAACATTTTTTCATAACGTTCTACAAGCTTTTGTATGCCAAAGTCATAGACGTCTGCCGCCTGTGAGGATAACCAGTCTGTAACTGCTTCTTTCACCTCGTCATCTGTGGCGAAGCGCTTGCCTACCTAAAGGTGTTTGCCTTTATGTAGCGGAACAAGTGAAAATCGCTCGGCGCCAAGTCTGGACTGTATGGTGGGTGGTCAATCTGTTCCCATCCAAAAGATCTGATCAGATTTTGGGTGTGAATGGCAGAATGGAGTTTGGCATGGTCATGCAGCAACAAATCTCAAGACGTCAGAAGGCCACGTCGCTTATTGCGTATTGCACGTCGAAGTTTAGTCAGGGTAGCGCAGTAAGCGACTGCATTGATTGTTGTCCCTTGCTGCATAAACTCGTTTAACAAGACTCTATGTCTATCCCAAAACATGGTTGCCATAACCTTGCGTGTTGAGATTGTCCGCTTGGCCTTGACTTTAACTGGTGATGTCAGGTGATGCCATTCCATTTACTGACGTTTAGACTCTGGGGTCATGTGAGAAACCCACATCTCGTCCCCTGGGACAATCTTCTCTAAAAATGGATCACCTTCCTTATGATATCGGTCCAAAAAATCAAGAGCACAAGCCATTCTTATCATTTGGTGTTTTTCAGTAAGCAGCTTGAGAACCCAATGTGCAAACAATTTGTGAATTTGCAAACTTTCAGAGACAATTTTGTGCAAAGTTGTTCTACCCACATTCGGAAATTCCAATGCTAAAGTTGAAATTGTGAATCACCGGTCTTCACGAATCGTTTCGTCCATGGCTTTGACCAAATCTTCTGTGATCACTGATGGTCGGCCTGATCGTGGTTCATCATGGATATTTTCCCGTCTCACCCACTTACGCACTTTAATGTCATTCATCGCATTAGGGCCATACACTTGACTTATCTGTCGATGAACTTCTGCTGCTGAAACGTTCCTTGCTGTCAAAAGACGAATCACTGACCGTATTTCACAGTCGGCGAGCTGATCAATTATTTTTAACATTTTTAACTGACACTGTAAACAGCACACTGCAAAAATACAAATACAAATGGCGTCGTTTGACGAGCAAGGCATGCCGGGAGTCGGTGCGCATGCGCGTTACAATGTTCGCGCGACATTTGATTATCTATGGCGATTCGGACCTTACTTTCTGAATAACCCTCGTATATCTAGTTTGGTTTCATTGAAATCGTCTCTTTCAATTGCTCTTACAATGGAAATGTAATTTTGGGGTAAATTATCTGAAAAGTCAACATATTGCCATAGTGTTCCTAACTTCATTTTCCTAAGTAAAACAATGGCATGACTCGCTACATTTATGACCCAAAATTTTGTAGTTCCTTTTCACTCACTAGAATGCTACAGGCTACCAAAACTGAATGTGTGTCATAAACATGTTCAATGGATTCTAACAGTACTAGAGAGGGGTAGTCATTCTATTCATTTTCCACTCGATAATCTGATGTATACGAGGTGCCAATCTAACATCCTGTCCTACTGTAACCCATTCTAACCTCTGTTCCTCTTCACATTCAATTTTCAAATGGTTGGTTTCCTCATCGACAAGGGTAGGCTTCACTTTCGGGTGACTTTTTGGATTTTCTCTTTCTTGTACCACCAGTTGTCTTATCGGTAAGCCTTNCAGGATGTTCCTCTTCACATTCAATTTTCAAATGGTTGGTTTCCTCATCGACGAGGGTAGGCTTCACTTTCGGGTGACTTTTTGGATTTTCTCTTTCTTGTACCACCAGTTGTCTTATCGGTAAGCCTTTGCTTGTAACACTTAGGGACAGGTAAACTTTATCATCTGCATTAAATTACAGTTCTGCCTTTTTGTTTTAATGAAACCACAACCCAAAATAACTCCACTTAAGGGTGCGGTCGCAGCACCTACTGTCTGATTGTACCTTCATCTGCCCTACCATGTCTTGCATTTGTTTGCCTAAGGCAGCTAAGTACGCTATAGTCGCACTGTCTCGCTAGATCCCACTGCTCCCTCTCGATGTGTCACTTGCGCAACTTTTGCCCTCTCGTTACCATTAGCTACATCTGGCATCAGAGCCTGTCTGTTCCTAGCATAGTAGTTACCTTCCTGAATGTTTCGCAAGTTCTGTATCAGTAACACAGTCTTATTTTCCAGGAGCATGGCCTTCTCTATGTTTCTTGGCCTTAGTCCCTGCAGGATATATTTGATTTTATTGGCACTGGACATGCCACAATCTACCTTCTGGCACATACCAAGTATATCGTAGGCGAATTATTCAATAGATTCCAGGTTAACCTGGACTCACATACGCAGTCACATCACCAGGCCTTCTGCTTTAACTATCCTTACAAATGTGCCTTTCAAGGCGGCTTCAAAGGTTTCAAATGTGTTCAGTTCCTCTGCCTGTGTTCCTAGACCATCGTACCATCTAGCCACCGCACCTCTCAAAGAGCTTGTTGAAAATGCGACACTCTTTTTGCCATCCCACTGATTTGCCATGGCTGCCTCTTAAAGTTCTTTGACGCATCTTCATAGTTCCTTCCATAGAAAAAACCCAGATCAATGAAAAACCGACTGGCCGCCATGTCTAATACGACTTAAGTGTTTTCTGTAAAATTCCCTGATGACTCAGAGGAAGTACCTAGCTCGTACGAGCCTAAATATTCTAAATACTTTAAAGATTCCGATGGTAACTCCTTAGGAGTAACCTCAACTACTGTTGCTAATTCCGACCAACTATCCTGTGGCTTGCGGAATTCCACAGTAATTTTATCTGTTCTCTTCCCTTTTGCTTGACAACACAATTTACACCCAGGGAACATCAAAACAATAAAAAAAACTAAAGCAAAGCAACTTGTTTTCTCACAAGACAAAAAATATAACTTAACACTACTAGAGTTGAAAAAAAAATTAATTGTTTGTGCCACATAGAACATCATTAAACTAAATAAAAATACCAAATAACAATAGATAAATTAAAACTAGACAACTACTTAACCTTAAATGTATTGCTAGGTCCCCAAAGATACCTGTAATTACCTACTTAGTGCCGCCACCAAAAATTGTGATACCTACTTCAAAATATTGTGCCTCTATCCTTACAGAATTGCATCCTGTCGTTCCTACCAATCAATCCAAGTATTAATATAAAGGCAAATAAAGGGGGTCGCAACTCGCTCATTCTTTTAGAGAGAGACCTCAGGTTCATTCCGATGGGGGTTCTTGCTTCTTTAAGGAACCTAGGATCATATGAGTAGGAGGCACTTTATGGTCTAACGATACATATTTCACCCTACACCTCACGTAACATGTTACTGGTTAATCCCCTTAAAACTTCCTGGCAGCCTACTACCTTCATTTGTTACTTCTCCCCCCCCCCAACAAACACATTTAATTATCGATTACGACTTGGTAGACATAATTAACTCCAGTTAGTTATAAAAAAAAAATTAATTAGATGGGAGTAGGAATAAACTGCAAAGTACCTCAGTGAAAATAATACACATTTGCTTTTTTTTCTGAACTGAAAAATTCTTATTTTATTCAAACTTGTCTTTGCTGCTCGGAATGAGATTACATGGAAAAACTTTTAAAAAACATTAAGATTACAAACAATCTTTAAACTCCAGATTCACGGTCGTCTCAATACACAAAACGTTTAGAGTGTAATCATATTGGTTTTCATTTGTTTCTTTTATTATAAGGAGACTACAGCTATTTTAAAAAAACACACATGGAATACCAGTTCTAGTTTACCATAACCTCGAAACCAAACCATCGAAATTACAAAACAAAAAAAAACATTCAACTTAACATTTTCCAGATTTTATTTTTAAGCGAATGATTGGAAGCTATTTGGCGGTTAAATCTTCCACGATGTGTCTAAATCAAGTAAAACAAAACACCTCGGCCTACTTTTGTTGCTATTAAGGTCAAAATGGTGAAGATAAATAAATTCGATCTTGGCTAACCTACTGCCCGACTAAGAATGAAAAATCTTATAAAGAAGATTGAATTTCCCAAAACATTTAGACAATCACCCTTCCTATTCTTACAAGCACCCTTCAATTCAAGTTACTACATAACTGTACCTCGGGCATTTCCTTCAAAATGCTACATATCGATTTGTTTCTTACCTAAAGGTGCTGCCAGAGATGTACCTGTCCGATGGATGCTACATGACTGATCCCGGGTTTTAGACTACCGTGATGTAGATGCTGTCAGCCCTCTCTACTCAATACTTCCACGCCAGCGATAACACAGGTAGTCAATTTGCCGCAGCAGCAGCTCAAGTCGCTGGAAAGGGGGAACTAGGAAAATAACTTAACTGCTCCTCGCAGCTGGACGGCTAATCGATAAACAATATTCTTGTTATTAACCAGCTCTCCAAAGCAGTTCTCACGCAGCTGGGCTGTTCGCTACGACATACACTTCCTTCGTACGCGATCTGCTATTTTTTTTTTCATTTATGACAATCTCGGCCCGAGTTAACTAGAAGCTTATGCATACATAATTCTCTATCGGGTATGCATACAGATAACTGCTTACAAGTCGAAGAAGAGAAAAAATTTAATGGGGCTAATAATTATAGGGTAATACGAAAATTCTTTAAACCTAGTAAATAAAAGCTAAAAAAAAAAAAAAGTAAATCTCTTATTCAATCATGGATCTTAACAAAAAACAGAAATGAAAAATTTCATGGGCATGACAATATTAACTCTTATGAACTTCATAAGCAGTCAACAGGCAGTAATATCCCTACGATATGTTTTGGATCAAATTTAGAGGACCAGAGTTTCTACTTGTATTCGTTTGGATGTTTCTGCTCGATAACGATATCGTAAAGCCATCGAAACATTGCAAACACTAATGCGAATAGTAGCAAAACTCGTCGACAAAGGGACCTGCTTTACTTGTTCCGATGACATCTGGATGATAGGACAAAGTGCAACTTCAAAGTCTCGGTGAGGAGAGGCAGTGTCGTCAGTGATTCGAACATGTCTCTTGCAAGATCATCGAGCTGTGCTAAATCTGAAGTCTGATCAAGGACCGGCAAAAGGAGACAATCATCCACAGATTTCAATGCTCGGAGGAAATGAACATTGCCTTGGCAGACTAGGAAAAGTGGTCGGGATTAACAAGTCCAAGCTGCGCAAGCAGAAGAACAGGAGAGGATGCAAGGTTCATAGCCAGTGTGTTTGCGGAGACATGCAGGCATACAACCCTAAGAAGATCTTCCTGGTTCCCTTGGAGAAGAGGGACACCACCATGTTGGTAAAGATCATACTCGAGGGGATCGCGCCCAGCACCACGACAATCTCCTATAGCTGGCGAGGCTACAAGAACCTGGAAATTCATAGCTACAGTCACCTGCAGGTGTGCAGCAAGGAGAGTGGAGTGGTCCATACAAGAAACATCCAGAAGCTCAAGGTCGAGGTGCTGAGTGTGCACACATAAATCATTGAGAGTAACTGGTGCTCGGTGAGCTACCACAGGAAGTATTAGTGGCTCAGCTACCTGCCCGACAAAACATCTGGAAAAATAACAATCTATATGGCGAGTGCCTGCACTCGTTGCTGCTCCAGGCCGCTGTTGTGCATGGTCGACACAAAAGACGATGGAGATTCGTTTATGCCTTCCAGGAACTATTCGGTTTGTTTCGGGCAGGGTTTCGTTTACGAGTGTGATGTTTTACATTTTATTTAGTTAGTGTAATATTTGATTTTCTTTTATGACTTTTATTGTTTTTTTCATTGTGAATGTGATTGAATTTTTACACTTCTGAGTGTAATTGATTTGCTGTCATTTTTCATTTGCGAGTGGGATTTATTCATATTTTTAATTTGTGTGTGTGATAGTTTAGTGTCGTGTTTCATTTTCATTTCCATTTGTGAGTGTGATTGTGCACAAATAAATCGATATCGTTTCAGTTATGACGAATCTTTCCGGCAAAGCCTGCATTTGTCTCTGATATGTGCGCAGAGCTTGGATTGGTAGTTTTTAAAAAAGGTTGAAGTAAAAAAAAAATATTTTCGCCACTAGAAAAAAAATTAAATCTTCCTGCAGGAAATGGTTTCATTGCATCGACCCACGCATATGAAAAATAAAGCAATTTCAATTCTTGATCACAATGTTTATTGAACTAGGGAAATCGCAGTAAGTAATGAGGCCTTACATCCCTCGCGATATTTTTTTGCCTACAACAATGTGGTTAACCTAAATTTTCAATTTAACAAAACTGCTAGAGAATGCACAGGGAGTAACGAATTGTTATCCCATTGTGATAAATTTAACTACAGAAATGCAGTTGGCCTAAAATGGCAATTTACGAGTCCTATGCATTGTGTTATGCCTATCTTTTCCATATGTGATCATGTGCACATAGAGATGTGAGGTTTTTGTTGGAGGAATGAAAGGATGTATCAGTGTTTGTAACATTTTCAAAATGTGTTCTGAGTTTTCATTAAATGGGGAAAAAATACTTGAATATACGATTTTTGCAGTTGATTTTCTCAACATGTTACTCAAAATGCAAAAACAAAATGTTCTCAGTATAGAATACATAATTCTGAGCACAATGATGTTAACATATAAGTCAACACTGAAATGTTTAGTTATTTGAATACAACAAAGCACATTTTTGCTTACGTTGGGTGCTGTCGCTTGGAGCATCCTGATGACGGCCACTTATAGCGACCTTCGTGAGCTGGAGGCATGTTAGAGTGGGGGAAGGCAGAGGCCAAAGCATTGGAGGGGAAGGCAGAGGCTAAAGCAGTGGAGGGGAAGGGCAGAGATTCCCTGCAGGGTGACATCCAGATGTGTGCGTACTGCCTACGTGGTCTCCACATGGGCAGGGGTTGCTCGAGACTAGATCCATAGTTCCGAAAAGAACTTTCTTACATCACTAAAGCTTGTTTCTGGCAACTGCGCGTGATGAAATGTGCGTAAAATTACTGAAAAGGTAGTTGACATGGAAGGAAAAACTACTGTAGGAAGTATGAAAAGACTAGCTTTATTTGTCTGCTCTCTAAAGCCAAAGAATAGGCCTTGTTTTATATTGTTCTTCAACATATTTACCTTTTTACAGATGTCAGTTGGAAAAATTATATTCTAAGCTATTAGAACTGGAAAATTATTCAATAAGTTACACAATGTTTTATGCAGAAAGGCATTCTTTATATATTGTTGGCTCGTTCATGCGATTTCTTTTATTTATTTATTTTAAGACTTATTTTTACATGTGGTGAAGTTATGGCAAAGTTGCTTTGTCTTGCACTCAACCACAGGTAATGAGAAATTATAAAACAGGAATATAAATAGGATAAGTAAAAATAAAAGGCGGTAATACATTATGGAGGCATAAAAATCAAAATTAACATTTAAGTAAAAAAAAAAAAAGAGTAGCAATCCGTACACCATTATAAAACTGCTAACGCATTCTTTGTCACATACAGTATACGTCAATGGTAACTCAAATAAACTAAAAATTGCATAGTGAAAATATAAATAACTGTTTAGTATATGCTTTAAAGATAATTAAACCTACTTGCTAAGTCGGGGGTACTAAATAATTAAAAGCTGTATACACACAGTAAGAAAACTCAGTGCCGTTATGCTCTAGTATACAACATGCTCAAATACAAACAATACTGATTTCCCTATTGCTAATATTTTCAATATTCTTATTTAAGTGCCTGTATTATGATCTCTGAACACATTCATGGAATCAGCTAAGCTATCTTGTTGCATAATGTGCAATAAACATTCTTTATCTAAGTTATCTTTTAGCCCACTATTTCAAGATTCCAGCTTGTAATGATAGCTTTAGAATTCACTAAATACGATGAGTATCACGAACGAGTGCTTTCGAGTGCTTACGTCTGCTTTCATGGCAACAACATTATATTTATATGCCACAGTTGATGTTCACATATATGTAACTGTTTATGTGAACATCACATGCTGCATAGGAATATACTATTATTGGAACAGATGTAAACAATAACACACAGAAGTGTCTAAAAAAGCCTTCTGTTATACAATAAACTACATCAGGGATCATGCCAATATTTTTAGTGGTCAGTATGTTGTTTATTCGTCGCAATACATAAGAAATTGTTATAGCCAGCAATACCTCAGGTATTTTCTAGTTGTATTGATGTTGGCAAGGGCGAAGCACATATTTTATATCTCAAGCCAGAAATATCCATTGTTCCAATTTCCCTTTTTTTGTAACCAAACACGGTGTAAATGTTTGAAAGTATTTTAATATAAAACATGAATTCTATCGAAGTAAAAAATATGTTGTTACTTGCATGTTTTGTGTAGGCAAAATTTCATGCCACAAAGCATACAGGAACAACAAAGTTTGCAATTTCTAATTTGATATATAAAGTATTAATTTAAATGATACATTTTGACCTAAATAATTTAATTTTTATATAATTTTTATTTTTATGTCTTCTACCTGTTTTTTAATAATCAAATGCATTTACTTTATTATTTATGGATAGTTTGACTACAAACTTACCTGAAATGGTTTTCACTCCCAAGTTAAGAATTTTGAATTATAATATAACCTCTGTGACTAAATGACACACACACAAAACTTAGCTTGGTAATAAACAGCATATTTGCTATTTGAATCTATAGTTATTTTGACCTGTATATTAATGATTTAGTAAATGTTATATGCAAGTCATAAGATATTATGTTGCTTTATCTTACCACTATCTTTAAAATATAACTTAAACTAGAGGCTATAATACATACTCTTAATCAAAGTGTTTACTGTACAATAATTGATATACATAATGTTAATGTTTTCAGCAGCCAGGCGATTGGACTTGCAGATATTCGCCTTTGTTACTAGATGACGATACTTCACATAAAGATGGCGATGGGTTTATTTTGAATGAAAATGGACTGCACCAAGAACCAGATTAGTCAGTCGCAACAGATGAAGTGCAAAAGGTTTCTTTCACCAACTCTTTTTGATCTGGAAACTTGATTGTAATGTTCAGAATCGTTGATATTGCATTATTTAAACAAAAGCTCAACGAAGCATCCAAAAACAAACCGGTTTTCAGATGCCCACTATATAATATGGCAGTCACCTATGAAATATGTAAGGGATTTATTTCTAGTTTGATATTCCACATCAATATGTGTAATATCGACCTGAGAGTCCCAACTCACAACACAGAAAGCTTCTCTACAATTGGCATTCACTTACGAGCAGTTTCTGGTGTAATGGGGATTGGAGCAGGATATTCTCACCTTGAAGAGTTTTGTGCAAGCTTAGGAGTTCCATATATGGCAGTGGGTACGTATTCCAAAATCCACGACACTATATGTGTTGAATGGGAGAAGCAGTTTCCAAAATATACGAGAGGCTGCACAGGAAGAAGCAGCTATTTCTGTAGTTAATGGTGAAGTTGATGAGCGAGGGATTCCTCTACTGATGCTTGTAGCCGATGGCAGTGGACCCATGTACGACCATAAACAAATAAAATATCCACTTCATTAAAGAAAGATGCAGTCAGTCCTTGGTACAAACAACATAATACAAAGAAAGAAACTATCAATACCATAAAATGTGGCACAAAAATAACAAAGAGACTTACAAAAGGACTCCACAACAATAACAACATATAGAAATTGAAGCGATATTAAACAATAATAAATAATGCTGGGTGATCGTACATGGCACAAAAGAAAGAAACAAATATATTATACAAGACATTCTCTAATCATTAATAAAACATATAAGCCTAGAGGGAAACTAATTTATTAATAAATAAAAAAACATGGTATAGTGGTTGTGTGTTACTCTTTTATTTTAAATTTATTAATTACTTATGAATTTTCGAAAATAGAAGCAAGTAAATTTTTCCATAACCATAAGAAAGAAACATCGTAAATACAACAAAATAATTGCAATGATTGATATTACACAAACATTCTTAAGAATTGTTGACAAATTGGATATAAAACAAGTAATATCCAGAAATAAAATTATTTAAGTTAACCATGAAACCTCGAATCTTTTTAAATAAAATTATCAAAGACTCCTGGGATGCATCTCTAACATCTAAAAATTAGCATCAAAACAGAGAATTTTAACACTTCAAGTTACATTACAAAGTTACATTTTTAAGTTTCATGTAATCCTCACTAATCAAATACATAACAATTTAAGTAATGTTTTCCAAATTCACACTCAAAATTCATTTAAAAAAATACTGATATTTGGTAAAGAAGTATCAAAACGTCTGTTGTGACATAATTGGTTGCTGGCATCATATTGAGTCCACAGGAATGGGCAAGAAGTGATTTATAAACCAATCTTGACTAGTTGCCACACAGCAAGAAAGGGGCAGGTAATGCACAGAGAAACGACTTATGGCAGGAAATGGAGAGCTTCAGCGCATGACATGCAGAAGAGGTTGGGCTGACATGTGCAGCTATAGATTTAGCCCAACACGAGCAGAAACGTTCGGCAGACATGTGCACCCTCACTAAAACAAAAATATTTTACCAACCAAAGTAATAAGTGAGTGAAAGATGACTGGTGCACGAGAAGAAACGAACTATAAATTTGAAAAGGTACTCACCAGAGAGAGGAAACAGAAAATATCCAAATGAACAACTAGATCTTGAACAGAAAAATATATTTAAAAATGTAACACCGCCAATAAAACTACGTCAAGTGGCGACTACATACTACATGATGGCTTGCGAGAACAAAACATTAAGAACACTTGAAGTGCCAAACAACACCATCACGGCCACCACACAACGCTCGCATGTCATGCTGGCAGCACAACAAGGACAAAAGTGTTCAAAAAAGGCTACGTGAAGGACACAGAAGTATGAAACAAAAGACAAACAGAAAGTTACACAGTCGCTGATAGATGTCGTGTGTTGTCCCCAAGAGGCGAATTGTGCTGAAGTGTACAGCGTGGGCGGCAAAAATCACGTGAACAAAGACAATTTTTTTAGAAATCCCGCTCCAAGCGGCAGGGATACGCCGAGAAAATTGCAAGTACAGCAGTGGCAGGCAAGAGATTGGAAGGGGTAGCTACAGATGGCAACTGAGAAAATACGCACCACAGCATTGCATATACAGTCGGTAGAGAAACAAGCGCAAGAAACACCGGTCTGCAAGTTTCTAACAAGATTACAAACTTAGCTTTCAAAGTACAGTTAAAAAATGAATCGAAATAAAAGTTACGAGAAAAATACGTAAATTATAAAATATAGATAAACAATTAGTAAATATACAGGAATACATAAAAAAGACAAACTGTATGCTTTGATAAATATATAAATAAATAACACATTTACCTTGAAAAGTTATATCATAACACCATAAAAAAGGCATTATAAAATAATTTGTAGATGCTCAACTAGATAAAGAAAGCATTAATAATCCCATTATTTAAATACAAATGGTAGGTGCATACAAAAAAATTCTTCAAGCGAGACTCAACCAAAATTTGACAGACGGAAAACACGAGTGTAGAAATTATCTTCTCAGAAAGTACAGGAGAAATATCATAACTGTATGGGAAAATAGTGCCTAGGGAAGTCCAGATTTAAGGAAAGTTGTTTATAGAAAAATTAGTAGGCTGTCCACTGCGGCGCAGAAAGTTATTTTATACAGGACCCCTCAGGAATGTGACTTGAGCTCTAAAACTCGCAAATGAAGAGTGACATTGAAAATGGTCCAATCCACGAGTTCGACAAACACAAGGATTGTGCTGATCTAGGTTACATCTCTTCGGGTCCAGAAGAAGGAGAAAAAAATGTTATTCCAGATTTAATACAAAGTGGCATGTATTCTCACATCACAGATACTGCTACATACTTGGCATCTCATTCCCGTAGCTTGATCCATGGTGTAGACAGCAACACAATAGAACAGTAAAATGCAGCTGTAGTTACATTTTCAGGTGGAAAGAGAGTAAACTACTCGACAAAAGATCATACCAGGGCAAATGTGCAGGTGCTGTTATAGCACACAATATCAAAACTCCTTACTATGTGCTCCATAAATCCAGGTTTAAAGGTATATAAGTCCTAATGGAATAGCAAAGCATTTAGAATTTAGACGTCGAGGAACTAGATATCGTGAGTCCAAGAGAAAACAAGCCAAATAGTAACTCATTTCGGAGACAAGGGTTATGGAACAAACTGTCAACAGGCTGGCATGGACCCATACATGTACACAGATGAAGAGTCTAGAGCTGTCAGGAGAAGACCGTCATCACATTGAAAGAACTACATTTCTTGAAGCAGGAAGTGGACAAAAGATCGAAATGAGGAGGAAAATGCTCACAACTCTAGTTTTGGAAATATATGTCAAAGGAGATCAGCAACAAGCTGTGCCAAGCTGGTCCGGAACGTAATTTATTCTTCCAACATTATGAATGTCCCGCCAGTAAACTATGGCAGGAAATCGGAGCAATGTGCTATTAAAAAACTTGAACAACAAAGAGGAATAAAATATGAGATGTGTGGTTTGTTCATAGACAATGAAAATTTCCCTTTTTTAGCGCTGCACAAGATGGTTTGATCGGAAATACAGAAATCTGAGAGAATAAATGTCCACCATCAGCAGGTGACATAAATGTTTATTTGGCAATGTAAGGAGGGAAAATACAATACATTAATTGGCAAGGAAATTAACTTGAACAGAAAAAAAATCATGAATATTATTATCAAGTGCCAGGTCAGTTCCATATTGCAGAAAGAGATAACTGCATTTTTGCTGTCTAGACATCTCAGAATAAAGAAATTTGTGACATTAAAATTGAAAGAGACGACCAGTTTTGAAAGTAAGAAATAGAACCCAATCTTTTACAACTTTATTATCACTGTATGCTGCCCGAGTTAATAGATCTCAGACACACTGCAGACATTAAAACTCGTAATTCACTTTACATTAAAGAGGCTCAGGAAAAGTCTAAAAGCAAAAAGAAAGAGATGCACATGGTACAGAGTTGATATCATCATGTTCTAAGTTGCATTTATAAATTCCATAGTGTCAATAAAAACCCAGAGTGCAGTCAAAAAGGTTGGTAACTGATTGCAATCTGAATTTTACACACAATCCACTTCTTTCTATATGTGTGCAAGATCGTTTGTTTAGTAACTTCTAAAAATATATTGTTATAAAATTGTGTTTCAATTGCAATCACATTTTCTTGGATGGTCTCCGTAAAAATGTTGACCTTTTACTTGCTAAGTAAAAAATGTTTGTAGGTTTTACAAAAAATAATCCTTTTAAAATAGTTACCAAAACCTTTTTTAGTAAAGTTTCAAGCAACATATTGCATGTTCAAAATATGTCATAAAAAATACCGTAAGACATTACATATGTATCTCCATGTTTACAAAAACCACTAAGTCAACAGTACTCACTACGGCATTTTGCTTTCATATTCCACGAAAACATGTTGTAAGTTTACCGCACATTGTTAGTAGTGTTATACAAGAATAATCGTGCCAACTAGTTTCCAAATAATTTTTTGGTAAATATAAAAATTATTACAGTATGGACGTGAGCCTTGAGAACACAGTAATAATTCACTGTGATCGTACCTGGTGAATACAGTGGGTAGTTAATCTCATCAACTGATTATTTGAGTCAAACACTGGTAATCAATCAGCTAAGAATAAACTGGCAATTTGTCAGTTACTGAAAGCACTGAAATCACTCTCAAATAGTTACATTTCAGGCATAACCCTTCCGTATTCTCTTCAGGATATCGCAACATCTTTTTGTAGAAAACGCGTATGTGCGTGACATTCAAGTCATTGAGTTTTACGGAGAGGCGCCCAATCGTACTCTATAGACGACTTCCTTCAACTATAATTTATAGCCGAGCATTCCATCAACACCAGTTGAACTCTGTCATACCATCGTCAGTTAATGCAGAATCCATAATAGAAAATGTTACATTTACAGTTTAACTACATGATTAAAAATATTTGTGTACTGGGCGTTACTCTGTTTTTAGAAATCGTGGCAACAAAATTCCCACTTTCTAACACATAGCAAAGAATAACCAGTGAATTTATCGACCTACAAACAGTTATGACAGCTCAAGGAAGGACGAAACCAAGTTGTCCTGTTCATGGTCTTAGAGACAAAGTCTCTATTTTTCCTTCTCTGGGTTGTAAATACATTTTCGGAACTTTTTGGGTGTACTGTGTAAGCTTTAAAGGCAAGCAGAAAATGTTCCTTTGAGTTGCAAAATGGGAAAAATATGTTTTTTGAAGAACTGTATTTTCTGTACTGTTTGCAGTCGATTTTATTTGTAAATGTGTTCAACAAGCACATTGATCTAAATTTATCCACTGATTATCTTATATATGTAATAGGTGTTATGTTAAATACATTTTTTTGAATTTTGATGTTGGTATTATTACAAAATTAAGTGTATAAAAATATAGAATAAAGTGTATCAGTGTTAAACAAGAAAAATTCTGTTCAGTACTTTATTTTTGAATATGCCTCAGGTATAAAAAATGTCCTAAGTACTATCTGAAAATAGTTTAAAAAGTGTCAGCATATAATTATGCTGCGTTTAATTGAAATTGTGAAAGATAATGGTACTCCAAACAGTAGATACATAGTAAGATGTTGGCTAATATGTGTGAAAATATAAATAATCACTCAATTTCTGTCATGCATTTACATTGTTCTTTGAAGATTGATACGTAGATTAATGATAATGATTGTATGTACTAATTTCCACTCACCATAAATTTTTTTGTACTTTTTGTGCAAATAAACCTTAAAAATGAACCACTGTTCAGAATATAAATAAGAAGCCTTTTTATGTTGTGTTGTATATTAGATAGATTCGTTCGTTCTGTAAAGAAACGTGGCCAAAATGAAGTTATTAATTTTTTCATGTCAATTTGATTACCTTATAAACCAAACAACGTTACATTTTTATATCAGGTGCCTATTTTTGTATATTTTCTTTACTATCCTTGAACTGTCAAAACAGGTATCATTTTTTACAATGAAAAGTAGCATTGTGTTTGTTTTTTCAAGTGCGATGTATATTATTGACGGTATCCCAAATAATATTGTTATGCTGTGCGATACTTTCAAGGCATTTTATACTGCCCTTGATTTAATCATGTGTAATTTTCTTCTGTGTTGTATGAGAAGGAAAGTTGATAGTTGAGATGCTTAATATTATTAAGACATTTTGAATTTGCTTCACATTGTAATTGCTATAGCATTAGATTCATTCTCATTAATCAAGCAAGATAGTCACGACTTCTAAATGTCAAATTTAATAGACAATGTAGCCGTAAGTAGTCTTGTACTGTGACATAACAACTAGAAGATAAAAGTATCTAAAATATTACCTCATGTACAATTATTGTGCATAAATTTTGATAAATGCCTACATCATGCTAAAAACTTGATAACTAATCAATTTCTTTATTTGTTGTGTCTTGTTTGTTGTATGTAATAGTGGTGTTGAAAATTGAGTCTCGCTATTTATTAGAAAGTTTCTGTAATGAGTTGTACAGACTACTTGCCAGTAGAGTACTTTAAAGATACTCCCCACTACGCGACTAGGAAGCACCACTCAGCTGTTGATGGAGCGAAGACCAAACACAGGGATGATTCTCAAAACTGGTTCTGGAGACTGCTGTCCTTCCACTGCGGCTCCTAAAATGTACTGGTCGCGCAGGGAGGAGGGTAAGGTGCCGCCATCTGCTCCACTTCCCTGGCTACCATGTGACATGCCTAGTAATGATCACACCCCTGGCTAGAAACCCCACCCCTAGGAGCACATTTCTTGGCTGTCGGAACATAAATCAAGGTCACAGGTTCCCTAGATAGGACTCTTAATAAAACAAGTATGGAATTCACACAGAGTAAGGAATCATTACTCCCCTCGCGATATATATCAGCATCTGCCATTGCTGCTGACCTCAAAGTGCTGTTAACAACACAGGCGTTTTATATAGAGTAATGAATTGTTACTTCCCATCGTGCTGATAAGGTTGGCCTGAGGTTGCCATTAAACAAAACAGCTAGTTAATTCACAGAGAGTAACGAGACGTTACTCCATTTTCCATATACACTTAGTTCCAAAAAAAATTCACTCTTAAGGTGGTATCGTAGGGGCTCATAAGTGGGTAAAGGCACATTAGATGGTAGTATGTATACAGAATATAATAAAATATTGTACCACACCAGGCATGTATTGCAGGGGACCAACACTTGCAGGATGCATTTATAATTGTGTTGAGCCCATTGTAGCATGAAGATGGGCAGAGGTACAGTTTGTAATAGAAGTATAAAAATGTTGGGTATTCTCCAGAGGAAGACCCTGCCACATTTGGCACAACTGACACTCCAAATCCTCCATAGCTGCTGCTGGATGAAGTTTCTGTCCAGTCTGGTCTCAAATGAGTAGTCCTCTCAAAAAAATTGGTTATGTACATAATATCAAAATGTTCACGAAAGGTATAAAATTTGTATTATCTTATGGTTTAGGTTTAAAGTGCTGGTAGTTTGGTGGTAGCTGTATCTGACAGCCCAAAACATTTTTATGAAAATTTGTTGAATATTTTGATTGTCATGACAGAATTATTGCAAAAGTAAGGTTGCACTTAGCGAGTTTTGCATTTCGAATTAGTAACTAAACGAGTTGTTCATCTGTAATATATTAATAAGAGTTTATCCTGTGTGGTTGTAGAAATGTGTGCAACAAATGACAACAAAACCAACNTAAATATTTTGATTGTCATGACAGAATTATTGCAAAAGTAAGGTTGCACTTAGCGAGTTTTGCATTTCGAATTAGTAACTAAACGAGTTGTCATCTGTAATATATTAATAAGAGTTTATCCTGTGTGGTTGTAGAAATGTGTGCAACAAATGACAACAAAACCAACACTTGCCGAACTTGTTCTGGAAGAATTATATATTCCAGTATGTAAATTAAACCTATTTTATTTAAAATGTTTCAAATTTGGCCAGAACTACAATATAACTATTAACCATTACTATTAAATACATAATAAAAATAATCTGTTATAGCTAGTGTCAAGGAGAGGTGACTTTCCAGTCCACAGTCTGTCACCTAATATAATCACTTACATACAGAATACTTACACAAAGGAACATCTGAAATTTCAAAGTATCCAAAACACTGTTTACTCTTTGAAAATAACCTAAGATAATGAAAATGTAATTTTCCTGTTAATATCTGAACAGGCACAAGAAACATCTCTGCAATATATTCGATATATGCCAAGTTATGCTTCTATATGAATTTACCAAGTTTTGCTACTGTAATGATTCTGCTGGTATATTTTCGCTGTGGATGTAACCAGTTTTGCAACACTGTGGAAGGGATAGATGTGCGTGGTTTTGCTACCATAATGTTGATGGATGCACACAGTTATGCTTATATACTGAGACTTTGGTGTCAATTTAACATAGAAGGGTTTTTAAGCAAATTTTATTACACTAACCCATAGAGGGCCATGCAAAGTATAAGATGGACGTGAAAACCAATTTTTGCCTGACAATAGATTAAGCTAGTTTTGCAACTGGACAAACTCAAATGTTCTCGATGGTTGAGGGGTCTGGGGACTTTGCTAGTCAAGGATGCATATTGACATCACGAAAGTAGGCCTGAGAAGCATGTGCAGTGTGAGGCCAGGCATCGTCCTGTTGGAAAATGGTGCTGTAAAGATACATTAAGAAGAGGAGAGAACAAGATCGTAAAGTTTCCTGGGAATTTCACAGTTCTGTCAGGGTTCATTCAATCACTGCCGATTGTTTGATGGGATCGTAGGTAATGGCACCCTACATCATGAGATGTATTTTTGTAGTGGTGTATCACTATGCAATGAAGTGTGGTCACAATGTTGGCAAGTATGACTCCAGAATCGATTTTGGTTGTCTTCTATATCCAGACAGAACCATGATTAGTCGCTCATCACCATTTGTTGCCAACCTGCAAATTGCCATGCTGCCTGTTTCAAGAAGAAGGTTACAAGTGCTCGGCGATGTTCACATCGTAATAGCATATGTAATAAGGGATGCCACAATGACAGATCCTGCTCTGCTAGTCACCTGGATATGGTACTTATGAACACAGGTATGCCCCCAGCTGCCGGACTGTGATTACCGTGGAGTGATTACAATCTGTCGCGCGATGAAATGATCCTCCCTGCCGGTGGTCAGCCAGGGTCGATCCGAGCCTTCTCGATAGGTGTGTACCCTCCTGTTTCCACTGTCTCCAATACTGACTCACAGTCTAGGTACAACGGTGTAAGCGGCAAGTAATGCACCAAAATATCCAATCTGCCTCTCAGAGGCCGACGATTGTGGCTCTCTCAAACTCATTCAGCTGAACGAAAGCATTTACAACTATCTTATCTCTACAGGTGTCTTCACTGAAATTGAACATTATTACCTAATAACTGGACATACATTTCTACCATCTGATTCAGATTTTGCTAAGATTGAGATATACTAAAATAATCTGCCCTACATTTATACCCCAGACCAGTGGAGATATGTGATTTCAGAATGCGGAAAGAAATATACTTTTTCATTTACAACACTGTCATCCTCGACTTTCTCAAATTACAAAAAAAAAAATCCTAAACACAAAAAAGAAAAACAGCGATTAGGGTTGCGAGATTGAGTTCAAAAATGTATTTGTATTATGTTTGGACACAAAACACCTGTGATGATGAAAATAAGGCATCAGATGAATGCAGAGTTTTTTAATGTTTCCCTGAAAAAGAGAGGAAAAGTGATGTAATCACTGGAGTTGGTAAAGAAGGATAATGGTCCTAATTACATCAATTAGAAATAAATTGACAATCTAAAGGAGATTCTTCCATACATACCATTGACATACAAGAGTTCCAGGGATGCTGATGTGGGTCCCCAACCTTATCAGTCTTACCCAGGTTAAGGCGAAAACTGGTGAAATTGCCCGGTGCCATAACTCAGTGAGCATGAGTTAGTGAGGGTCGTGCGGTTGATGGCCTGTGGATCCCTGGAGTGCTTTGTCGATTTGGAGTGTTTGCAGATACCGAACTTACCAATAATGGTGTACCTAGTGATTTAACTTATTTCACTGGCGAGGTTGTAGGCCACCTCACACACCTTACTTACACTTTGCTGTATTATGGTGCAGTGCCCGAAATAGCCTGAGGGGTAGACTAAATGGAATGCTCTGGGTGATTTAACATGTTTAATTACTGCTTTTATACATATACATTTATGATAATATGTTACAAGTATATGCAGACCCGGTACTCTGGTCTGCTGGTGACTAATACTGCAGAAGCAACCTAGAGCATAAAAAAATATTGAAAAGATGCATAGTGCGTCGAACCCTTATTAAAATGTAGGGAGGCAGACGGTCGTCCCCTTGGTACTGAATACGCAAATGTTCCGGTTGATTACGTTACTATGGATGATGAAGGTGATTGCAGCAAAAGTTGTGGGTTCCAAGGAGGTCCGCGTGTACCAAAACTCTTGTGCTGCCGGCTAGGCCGAGTGCTGAAGACTGACTAAAATCATAGCATCGGCTTCCGCTGAGGGTGACCGAAGCCAGTGCCAAAAATAATGTGAAATTGACATGAACTCTCTTAAGGCTAATGATATCCTACATAATACACTACCCTGTTTAATAACATGTTGGTGACAGCCCCATGATTAATTAAGTAATAATTATGTTTGTGAATGTGACATCATGGGTATGTCACCACAATAGAAAAATAAAATAGAAACAGTGAGGCCTTTATAGGCAGTCTGCTGTGAAAAGAGAACACAATTACTCTTTTAAGCATTTGACATAATTACAATTAGTGAATTAACTGGAATGACTGTAAACTGAGAATGTATTTCAGTTTTTGGTAAATTTCTTATTTAAAATATAGATTCTGTTTTTATTCGCTAATGGCCGACTCCAAGTGTCCCAGTTTGGGTCGGCTGGGCGAGTCCATCCCTGAAAGGGGTGTGGGTAGCAAGGCTCATTTGAGGATTTAATAAAAGAATGACTAATTAATTGGATAATGGAGCTTGAACTATGTGTACTTCTTCAGGATTTTATTCCCCACTCTTTAGCCGCACTTGGGGACACGTATCTCTATTATTCCGGCCAGCAGGTCGGTCGACGTCATGCAGGTTGGAAGGACGCCTATCGTCGCGGTGCGAGCTGTGCCGACATTCACTACAATTGCCGAAATACCAGGTGGCTGTAGCTTTCGAGGGGACACCAAGGTTGTACTGCTTGTTATCTACCTCCAAGAGTACCTCTTCGGGTAAATAAAGCAAGACAGTAACTTGAGTCACGTCACTAGTATGTGACGACGACTAGGTGTGTTCTGTTTTTGTCGACCCATACAGACGTACTCACGGCTCGGTGATGGCTAGGTGGCGTAAGTGACTGTGGAGGTACAAGTGGTCATGGGGCATAAGTAGACGTGTGGTTTGCATCACAATAGATACATCATGGCTATTATTACAGCCTTTGTGCAAATCCTGAAGAAGATGCGAAGGGAGAAATTAACAACCCAGAAATCGTTGATTAGGTTCTGTTACAATTTACCATGTTTTCTAATGTGCATGTAAAACTATAGCAAAGTAGCAACCCCTACTATGTATTCTGGTGCATTAATACGATGTAAATTATGTCATGTTGTGTAGTTAGTTGAAAAAAACATTTGGTTCATAAATGTCTTAATTTTCGGAGGAAGGTAGTGCTAACCCACAAAAAATGTGAATATAATATTAAATTATTAATATTTATAGACTAAACATTTATATTTCAACAAGTTACTGTGGTTGAAATTAGTGAAAACAATCATTTCAAATAATACCTTGACGTGGTCGAGGTTACCCAGGGCTAATTGAGTGTTGAATGCCCGGCGCCATAACCCAGTCGATAGTTAATGATGAGGGTCGTTCGGTCGATGGCCTAGGGGGCTCTGGATGCCTCCATCAATTTTTTGATGATGTTGTCATGTACAGTCAAACTTCCCTAACAGACACTTCTCAAAAACGGACAACTCTCTTGAGCGGACAAATTCTGATTCCGCTGCATAGTCCCATTAATTTCTTCATATTAAATTCTTCTATAAAGCGGACACTCCCTAAATGGACGCGGACAGCTCTTTCGTGTATATTCTGACCCCAAAAATCTTCCAAAAGCGGACAGCAGCCTCCTGGAAAGGAATGTTTTCTGACAAAAGCCGTCTCCCCTCGGTTTGGTTTGCCTTCCACTAACATCCTTTGTCTCAAATTCCTAGATTTCAATTGCGCCAGACTGTACAAACATGTCTACCTCTTCCGTTTGTTTCCAATTTTCGAGCGATAACCACAGCTCTAATATGTGCGTTTGACACTTAAAGAAAGAGTGGAAATAATTAAAGCCAGTGAACGTGGAAAACTAAGTGTGCAATACTGCGCTGCAAAATTCAAAATAGGAAAGACTCGGGTGAGTGAGATTATAAAAAATAAAAAGGAACTTTTAGATAGATTCAGCAAACACGGAAATGACGAATCCCGTAGATCATTTACAAAAACGGCCGGTTTGAGCATTCACGATGCAGTTTTCAAATGATTTTGCCATGCTCGGGCTGTAAACATTCCACTTTCCGGTCCGATCATTCGAGAAAACTCCTAAGAAGTTGCAAAAAATTTAGGTCAAATGGATTTTAAAGCCTCTGTAGGATGGCTCGACAAATTCACATCTCGGCATAAGATATCTTATAAAACCATTAGTGGAGAAGGGGCCTCAGTAGACACAGAAGTACTACAAAATTGGACAGAGAAGCTTCAACAATATTGCGTTGGTTTTGAAGCCGAAAACATTTATAACAGCGATGAGACAGCCTTATTTTTTAGAGTACTTCCGGATAAAACCATGCAGTTGAAAAATGAGCGTTGTCAAGGAGGAAAAGTTTTAAAGGAGCGTTTAACTTTGCTCTTATGCACAAATATGCTTGGTGAATTTGAAAACCCTCTGGTCATAGGAAAGGCAAAAAATCCTCGGTGTTTCAAAGGTATCCATATAAATTTGTTGCATGTGGATTGGCATTCTAATTCTAAGGCGTGGATGACCAGAGATGTCACAGAAAATAATTCTCTGAATGTTGCAGATCTTATTAGTGAAGGTAATCATACAGTTATACGTACACATATGTAATAATGTTTTTGTCTTCAAAAAAAATTAATTTTTCATTTGTTTGCATTCCAGAGGAAAGCCTAAATGACGAAGAAATTTTACGAGTTTCAGAAGTGGAGGACGATGACCCACCGATGAAGGCTGAAGAAGTCTTGATACAAATTAAGCGGGTCAAAATTTTTTTTATTTCAAACAGTGACGCTGAGGGACTCGACATAGCATTGAGGATTCAGTCAAATGTTGAAAATAAAATTCTTATTAAAAGAAAAAATCAATCAAAAATAACAGACTTTTTTAAGTGCTAATTTCTGTCATAAATTGTATTGCTTCATAAATATTTTAAATTGTTTTTATACACTTTTAAGATAACTTACATATGTAATACTGCGTACATATAGTAGTTGTTTTCTGTGCTCCATGTTGTGAAATAAATTGCCTTTTTCACGTAAATATGTACATAATTTATTATTTACCTATGGCACATCTTGTATGTTTGTATGTATGTACAATTTAAAACATTATTTTCATTTTTCTCCCAAAAGCGGACACTTCTATATAGCGGACAATATTTCATTCCCCAAGGGTGTCCGTTATATGGAAGTTTCACTGTATATATATATAAATTTTTATTATTTAAGTAATTTTTTATAATGGAATCTGTAAAACTGACACTTAAAATGCAAATGAGCTTAGTTGCAAACTACAATTATTTTTGTTTTTGTTGTGTTTCAGGTAGAGGTTAAAGATGAAATAGAAATATTTGATGAAGTTATAGGACAGGAGGCAGGCTCTCCTCAACCAGCCACAGTGTTCGATGCACACAGTAGCAATGACCAGGTGAGTGTGGAGACTTCCTCCAGTACAGTTCATTGTTATGAGCCGTAAGTTGTAGCTCACTGTGTGTTTCCCTAGCACAGGGCATTCTGGACCTTGCTCCAGTATGTTAACCAGGGATACGTCACTTAGCTGGTGGTTATGTGGTAGCCACGACTACCCTCCTACCAAGGTGACGTGTGGTTATCAGCAAAGTGGGAAACGTTGCCTCTTTATTCCGTTGTCATCCCACCTTCACCTCACTTCACCCTCGCAGGCACCAAACCAGACCTACATGATACCTAATTTCTGCTATCTTCTGTTATGCCCATGGCCACAACAGAATACGTTCTGGTTTTTGTAGCAGAAGAGAAGAAAGAATGCATCGATTCATACAGAATTTTTCGCTAAATTGCTTACAGAAAACTGTAAATAGCAGCCAAAACAATTCATAAATGGTTGACAGCCCACAGTAAGCAGGGCTATAAATCTTATCTGTTGGTCCTGTGTGGTGCAGCCAAAAAGCCTGAATTATTTTATTTGTATAATGCATTCATTTCAGTTTCCGAGTACAATTACCATTAACGTTTGAAAATTGACCCAAGTAACAGCACTGTTTATCTGTGGAAAACAAGATAGACCTATTTACATAATCAGTACGATAGACATTTATGCTATTACAAAATTATTGAAACATTTTTCTTTGCTGTAGGTGGTTCACAGTAAAGTGAGCACTCTTGAAAGCCCTGCTAAAGTTCTACTTTCATGCCCATAATGTATCCTTTTACCACATGTAAACAATCATTGCAGTGTGACTGCCATGTGATGGCCACATATCAAAATCAATGTTTACATTTCAATACTGGCGAAATGTTTTGGACCCTCAGTTATATGCAATTATAACTAACTACAAAATAATGTTATGCGCTGACGCTTGCATAAGACGTGAGCTCCATGCGCGGTCTGAATCTGAAGGGGAGTGACCCACCTCGACCATCCCCTCCCCTTAAGCAGATCTGCTTGCTGTCCCATCACTAGGAATGATTGACAGCCGGACATGGCTGGCGTCACAGCCACTCCTCCTCTTCCTGCTGGAGAAGTCGACGACTTGGGAGGATGCGCAAGAATATTCTGGTAACTAGGACCCTCTGCGCAATGCTGCATTTAGAAAAATTTCTGAGTTAACGCCGACAACACTAAAAATACAGCCGCAGTTGTAGAGTCTGCAGTCTTTTGGTAGAAGGATTTTGCTGAGTGTGGTAGCCGGGTGAAGTCGAGTGTGGCGAGGGACATTGGTAAAGAGGATGGACGACGGCGGATGAGGTTTTAATGATGCGAATGGACAAGAGGGCGTGAAACCCGACAAGAGAAGGCTACTGTGCACGAGGGCGCTCGGAGAACTCTATAGTCGGTTCACGATGGGAAGAAAGTTTTGAAAATCAACATTTGAAAAAACACCCTAGCCGTTAGCTACATGCATATAACATTACAAGCAGNACGAGGGCGCTCGGAGAACTCTATAGTCGGTTCACGACGGGAAGAAAGTTTTGAAAATCAACATTTGAAAAAACACCCTAGCCGTTAGCTACATGCATATAACATTACAAGCAGCGGCGAGCGCGGATACAGTTATGCCGTCAGGTTGCCAGCACAAAGAGAGTAAATAGTTCCAAAGTTTTAACATAATTATTAATTTATCGCTTACAAATGGGTGTCGAAAAGAATTTTATCGTATTATGCCAATTATTAATGACGTGA
>NQII01008082.1:24468-78818 GCA_002778355.1 Clitarchus hookeri | reverse complement strand
AATTATAAAAAAAATCTGAAGAAAAACATGATCGCAGTTAATACCTGGCACACCTGACGAGAGGTGAAGGTTAGTGAAAGATTCGGTCACAATTTTTTTTTGATGGACCCAACATGGCAGTTCACGCAGGAATTCAGCGACGAGGAAGTGCNTTGATGGACCCAACATGGCAGTTCACGCAGGAATTCAGCGACGAGGAAGTGTAAATCTGACGTCTTGAGTGCCGTAACCTTACCCTATCCTGCGCCCAAAAATATGTCAAGTTTTATGCTGAACGGTTGCGAGACTCCACACCATTCAAAAGCCTTAAGTGAAGAAGAAGCGAGTGCCAGTGTATCCATTAACAAACACCCATTCCTCCATCCCAACTGGGTAAAAAAAAAAATATCTTCGTTAAGGGGAATCCTTTAGACGTCATAATTATGCGGCGGAAATATAATTTTTTTCTGCCGAGTTGGTACTAGGTGGTACACGACCTATTATAATTAAAAGAAGGGTTCCTGCGCATTATTTTAGTGAGTACCCATACTAAGCTAAGCTCAAATGTGCACATGTAGACCTTGTTCAGTAAAAGTGTAGGAATATGCATAATGGCTAATTCTGTACCTATTGAATATAACTATTCTGTATTTAACTACAGAAATTTCCGACAGACTCTGCATGCTTAAGAAAACAGAGTAAAGTCTCAAATGGTTTCCTTGGGAATTATCAGATTTGTGTGACGTTGAATCTGAACATATTGGGAAGCCGCGGTTGACGCTTGCATCCCACCAAAGCAAACCGGGTTCGATTCCCGGCGGGTGTCGCTTCCGGTATTTTCGCACGTGGGAATCGTGCCGGATTATACCGCTGGTCCGCAAAGGATACAACATTTTCACAGTTTGCATTTTTTTTTGTTTACTTATACTTTTGCCTTGGTTAAATTTGTGCATTAACTGCCTCGCGGTCAGGTGAACCATTCCAAAATTAAGACTTAACGTAACTTTAGTTTGTGACTGCACGTGCGGTCTGACGTACCTAAAAAAACTTAGGCATTAAATTATGAATATTTTTTTTTTTTATGTTTCGAGTCCTTAGTAATAGCGTAACTTTCAAAATAAGTGGGAAGCGAAAGTTATTTAGGTAATGTTCGGTGCACGCTGGAGTACAAATTTGCAACGTAGAACTTATATTTTATTTTTCTAACAATTTTACATTTTTAAACGACTGTTACTTTCATTCTAGTCATCAGCTAGAAATATTTATCACCACACGCGACGAAAGAATACACGAAAAGCAGAGTTAAATATTTAAGCAGATTTATCAAAATTGCTATATTAATGGTGAAGCAGCTTCTAAATTTTATACACATAAAGTTTTTGGTTTTCGTTATTTCCTTATCGACAATTTAGACAGCTATATTATAAAAACGGCTGGGGTATAAGTCAAATGCTCCAATATTAAATTAACACTATTAGAAAGCCTTGGGTAAGTTTTTTTCCCTTATTGTGTATTACTCCGGGAATTTTAAAATTTTAATGGCTGAAAAGGCACAGTTTTATCTCTGTCCATTTGTTGGTATAGCGACTATGTGGAATTCTTACAAATAAAACATTATTCACTATACATACGTAACATCCATATGATCCTTTCTAAAAGTTTATAAGTTATGTAATGTCTATTTAACATACGATTTTAACCCACAATGCTAAATTTACTACACCGTTGCTAACCTCAATATGTGTACTTATTCGATTCAATGTTTACGTTTAAATATTAGAAGAGACGGATTGAAATTTTTAAGATTTATATTTCCTTGTATTGACTGAGAAGTTTTCAATGAGTGGTGAACGAGCCACCCAAGGCAAATGCAGAATCATGGTGACAAGCCGGTTGAAGTGGGACTGCTACAGGAGGAGGTTCCACGGTCCCCGTGTGTTTGAACGTCCAGTTACAGGCACCGCGGCAAACTGCTAACTTGCCGCGCAAACAGCCTTTGTTGCGGTTGCTGTCCTGTTTCCTGCGCTGAATACATAACTGCTAAACGGATCGCTTCCTCCAGACCTCAATTAGCCAGTGAGACACGAGTGTTCGCTGCGGACCGACGGCGACCAGGAACTCACGGTCTCCCTCTAGCTTCCCGACACTCCTTTGCGCAATTCCAACCGCTGTTATGAAGCTTATTCAGAGCGGCGTCGTTAAGAATGTAAATAATCTGAGCACATGGAAGCTACTTTCTTCCGAGCTGCTTATACACTGAAGAGCTAAAAAAACTGGTGCACTTGCCTAGTATCGTGTAGGGCCCCCCGAGCACGCAGAAGTGCTACAAAATGACGTGGCATGGACTCGGCTAATGTCTCAAGGAATGCAAGACGCAATTCATACCATGAATCCTGCAGGGCAGTCCACAAATACAATCTGCGCCAATTTGAGAAAGGGATGCACGTCTGTCACGTTTAATGTATTCTCGTCAGTCCTCGTTTGCTCTGTTCTTTCACGATCTTTTTCTGGCCGCAGCGATGTCGATGATGTGATGTTTTACCGGATTCCCGATATTCACGACACACTCGTGAAATGGTCGTACGCGAACATCCAAATGTTATCGCTACCTCGGAGATGGTATGTCCCATCTCTCGTGCGCCGACTATAACATCACGTCCAAACTCACTTAAACCTTGACAATCTGGCATTTTAGCAGCAGTAACCGATCTAGCTGCCGACCGCATCGCGTTACTCTGATTGGTTCCATACCTCTGTTATTTTCATATGCACGCCTATACCAGTTGTTTGGCTCTTCAGTGTATGATTTGCGGACGTCACTGAGAATCTACCTCCGGAATGGCTGGCGTCAATGAGCACTGAGCTTCAAGGAAGCAGTTTGTTGATTTTTAAGCACAAGTAAATGACACACCCAGTTACTATTCTTCGCGGCATTTGAAAATACAAATCATTGTGGGAGTGAAAGTGTTAATCAAGCGGAATCGGCTTACGCAACAAGAAACACGCCTTAATACCAGACGTGATAGGCAATCATCGGAACCACAAAAGTAATGCGTCTACAGTATTCTGTATAAGTGTTTTTTAAGCTATGATACAAGGAAAAGTGCATATTATCCGCTTATATCTGCATGAATCGCTGTGCTACTTTAACACTGTAACATCATATCGAGAACTGAGTATCAAATAGCCATACCTACAAAATGTTACTTTGTCAAAATAGACAAAAGGAATAATTGTGTCTTCATTTATAAATTTTTTAAAATAATCTTGTAGTNATAGACAAAAGGAATAATTGTATCTGCATTTATAATTTTTTTAAAATAATCTTGTAGTGTTTTGTACGTAATATTTTTAATATTTAAATTACTTCCTTCACATAAACCTCTTATACAGGTTTGGCTTAAAATTAAATTAATAATAAAATAAAAATATTTATTTGACATATTTAGTTAAGGTTGTACCTGTTTCGAACACAGAAATGGATGTAATGACCTCAATGTGGCTTTGGACGTGGAAGAAGTTCTCCGTATCTTTCCGGAAACATGAAACTTTCCAAGAAATAAACTAAGAGCAATTCCTCGATCCTTCTGTTTTACACTGTAAAGCCCGATAAAATCCAAATTTATCCTAGTGTATAGCACAAAATCGAACATTTGTGAAATGATAAACCGTTGAATTAGTGCAGCGACATTTCGACGTACATAAAGATTTGACGTTTCGTGTAAGAATACGTTTTCTGCTTTATTTATTTATTTCATAACCACTATAAATAATAATTGGCTCAACACAGTTGTATTTATAATAACTTAAACGTGCCATCTTAAGGGCGTTTATTCATTTTTTTATGTTAAGTCATTTAATCCAGCCGATTTAATATATAAAATTTAACAGGAAAAATGAGGGAGGTGTGTGTCTTACAAACCGAATAAATATTTAAGTCGCACATAAAAATGGGACACCCATTCATGCCTTGACTGTGATCTGAGCACAATGCATCGTCATTAGAAAGAACTTCAACGGCTCCTGACAACGAGGTTGTTGTCAAAATGTGGAAACAAAACGTTCAGTCCACAGTACACATTATTACATCTGCACTTGGTAGAATCGTAACAATGCGTAGAGAAACAATGCAATAGGCGGGGCTGACAAAACAGTTTAGCTAACTGTGAACTATGTGTAATTATTACACTGTGTCTGGCTACGTGTAAAACATCCGAAGTTCCAAAAACAAAAAATTTTACGAAATATTTTAGTTTTTAAGTTTTATTGATATACAAGTCGTCATAGAAATACTTAAAACCATAATTTTAAACTGAAAGGGTTACATAGGCAATATTTGGTGTAAATGCAACCGAGTTTAGGAATTCTGTTGAGTGTACAGATTATTGTTTAGGCATGTCAATAAAAGCCTTAAAATATAAATACGAAACAAACGTTTTACAGTTTAAGTAATAATTTTCCTTACTGAATATATTACGGATGTTAAAAAATAATTAATTAATGCTTTATCAGAATTTAAGATGTGAGTAGTAATGGTATGCATAAGTATGCATATGTACCAAAAATTTTGCATTCTTGAACAATACACCATCATAAATTAAATTAGTAAAAAAAAGTATGTTATTTTTATGTATATTTGTATAATGTGCATGTTTGAATAATTTAAAATTGTCTCGGTGTAATATGGATATTACTTAAAATGTCCGAAGGAGTCCAGCTGTTAAATATAGAATTCATAAATGTACATCTGCGAAATATTTGGAAGAATTAATATTTGAAAACTCGCCTTCATTTACTAGGGAAATGAAGCACACATATTTGCTGAATGTATATAAATTATTATTAAATTAATATTCTAATATTTTATTCCAAAGTTTCTCTGCAACATGACTATAAATAATCATAAGTATTGACTGCTTTTAAAATGCGAATTATAAAACCCCAATAACGCTCTTATGATTTTACAATGGTGGTTAGGAAAATAGATCCGTGGTTATTTTTACTACACCTTAAAATATACCGGAAGGTTTGTTATTGGGGTATTTTGTGGTTTTTAATTATTTGTAGCGTATGCATAATTGTTTGGTACATTCCATTAGTGTAATTTAGGAACTGTGGCTGCTACAAACTAACTAGTTTGCTGTGTGGCTTGCGATTACACGCATTCAATCTTAATTCGAAACATTGCACTAATTACAAAAACAGCAAAGAAATAAACGTTGCTCTATACATAATGTTAATAAATTGAAATGTTTTCACTACGAAATTACATAAAACAGCTAATTAGCGCCCTTTGGGAAGAGATTTGGAAGGTAATCGTCGAGTAGGCATTGTATTGTTTGGCACTGCTTAATAATTATTTGTACTTTTCTGTTTCTATATTAATTTCCGTTAATCTAGAGTAATTAACATAATTTATATTAACGAGTTNCACGTGTTTACATATCTATTCGTTTCTATAAGATTTAAACAGACGCTGTACACTGCCAACAAAAATTATTAAAGCAAGACCCCGCCACAAAAAAAATAAGAACTTACATCCGGAAGGCAAGCAGTTGGAGGGAAACGACTGGAAGTGCAAGTTAAGTTGCACACCAAAATTTTGAGTTTGGTTTTTCGTCAGTATTGAGTGTGGTAATTTTCTTTTATTTTTATTCTTGTTCTTTTTTTATTTATTCAATGTTTCAGACGTTGAATTCTGTGTTTACTAATATTGCCACTTTCTGATAGCTATCAAAACATGTTTTTTTTCAATATTATACGTTTAAAAAAAATTCATANTTTTTTATTTATTCAATGTTTCAGACGTTGAATTCTGTGTTTACTAATATTGCCACTTTCTGATAGCTATCAAAACATGTTTTTTTTCTATATTATACGTTTAAAAAAAATTCATAATTTTTTTTAACAGATATAAGATATTTTCCTTGTTTTACATTTGGTTGTTCTGTGTCTTCGTTTGCTCTTAATTTTCTGCAGTCTATTTATTATAGAGTTTATTGCCTGTAGCCAAAATTTAAGTGAAACTGCCTAGAGCGTCGATGACTCTTAAATTGTTGTTCTGTTTTCCTTTATTTTTCTAATTAATTTTTGTTTAATTTACTGACTTATTTAAAAAAATCTTATTTAAAGTTGGTTTCAAGTTTAACATTACCATCGNCCATCATTATTAAATTTACGGATGATATATTTTATTTTATCATTTATTTTATATGCAAATATTTTCCTATTTATGTAAATTTTCCTGGACCACATCTTCTGCGCTTCATTTGTTAACAATTATTTTTATTGGCCTTTGTCTCGAAGTATTTTACAGAAAACTAAACCAGTTTTGGAACAGAAATCTAATTTTAGGGTATCGGAAACAGGGACTCAATTGATTCACAATGAGAACTTTGAAAACATTATAATATGCCCATCACACGTCGAATGTATGTCTTTGTCTCATTTACATAATTATTTGAGCATATCTGCACTTCTGAAAATAATTTTTGATCATAATTTCTATATAACGTTCTATGATAATATTTAAAAACGAGTTGGTAGACATAAATCGTATAGTTCTGTGAAAGCAAACATTTCATAAACAAGCAGTTTCATAAATTAAAAAATTACGTGCCTACAAAAATGTTTGAATTTTTAAAATTCACATATACTCAAATGTTCTTCTAACCTTCGGAATAGTCGTGCAAGTGACTCAACATTTTCCTTAGTCAAATGAACTGCGTGCTTAACTTCCAAGCGCTTTTGATTGACTATTTGATACCGCTATGGTACTTATGCATTGTAATGAATGATTATTACTGGTTCACGCTCTCCCAGAACGAGTCAAATAAGTAGCGAGTCAACTTATAATATATCTTGGTTGTTGAAATGGAAACTGTCCATTACCAAACATGTGTGAAAAAGTTATTGGAAATATGACATCATAAAACAAATAGCAGCCACAGAGCCAGCTATGTTTTTGACTTATTTTTGACAATGAACACCGCCCATTTAAAATTAAAACAATAATAATACTATAAATCCTCCATTAATACTTAAGGCTAATAACTGCGAAACTAATACCAACGTACAAGTATTTCAAATCTAGTTGATGAAACCAAATGAGTTCGCCAAACTATGGAATACCTAACTATAAGGTTTTTCCTCGTATAGTAGTATATGTAATTTACACTTTTGTTTTTAATATATAATACTGGCTTCTATTTATACTTTATGCACTGTAAAATAATACATGCAAATATTTCTTTATAGCAAAGAAAACTATTTCTTTGAGGCTGTTTTGTTTACAGAAATAAAACCGTGTTTTTATTCTAAATAAATGTTAAAAGAACTTATGTTTGCTGTTATTGAGAGCTTTCTTTATACACTTTTCTATTGTAATGAAAACACATACTTTTCCCTTAAGTCGTTTTCCCTAAAAGTCAGGGCAAACGAATTTAGGGCAAACGATTTTAGGGTAAACGCCTACTGGAAGAAAATATTTTAGGGCAAACGTCTTTAGGGTAAATTATGTTTTACGTAAACACCTTTACGCCAAATTAAGTGTAGGGAAAATATGTCTGTTTTTGCGATTTATGTGAGAAAAAGTTTTTAGGGCAAGCGCCTTGAGGGCAAATGATGCACCCTCATAGTAATAATTATTACATTTCTTAACAACAAAGAAAATGTGTTTCTTTGAACTGGTTTTGTTTATGGGAAATAAACCTTTAATTATAAAAAAGGATATGATTAAGTATCATTAAGAATTTTGTTTCCCACATTTAAGTTTTTTTACGTAACGAAAATCACCAAATGCCAAGTTATTAAATAACAAATTACCTATATCATAAACTGATGGTATAACCTTCAAAATGCAGTATCTGAGTTTACCAGAAAGAATACCGCTGAATAATTGTCACAACAATGGAAGACTATATTTGCCATTAATATACCGGATGTTTCTCACGAAAAAAATGCACTAATAAATACGGATCACTTTCCCCTTAAAGTAATTAATATGGTAGTTATGCGCCCCCCGAAAATCAAACTATAAAATGCTTTGCGTTAAAAAAAATTAACAACTACTGGAGATTCAGCAACAAATAATTAAAAGGTATTTTGTATAATGGAGATCTTACACATATTAAAACGCATTTGACAATATCATTACTCTTCACGGTGAAACTGTAGGTTAGAAAATTTATTTTTGGATAAAACGTTGTAACTCCAAGATGTACGCTATATTTTAAGATATCTTATGAATCAGCACATGTAAATTAACAAAAAAAAAAAAAAGGTTGTAGTTTCGGAACACCCTTGGATGAACAGTTTTCGATCAATCCACGCGTATCTCTCAGAACAGAATGTCTTTTGCCTGAAAGGTAGGCAACACACACAACGGTAGAGACATTTTTCAATAGAACTTTGTGAGGGCGCACAGCTACCTTAAAAATTATCTCAAGGGAAAGCATGTAAACATTTAAGTCTAATATTTTAGTGAACTAATATTTTAGCAAAGAAAAGCGTTTTAGAGCGAGACCATGTCGAAATTTCTGTGGCACAGTCCCATGCACGAGAAAAAAAAATTGAAATCTAGCATGTTTAAAAAATTTGCAAAATTTGTGAGTCCCTACTGGTGAACAAAGGGAAACGTTACATCACATACATAATTATTTTCCGCGAAGATAATAGCACTATTTCCCTAAGTAACAAAAACAGATTTATGTTCTATATAAAAGTCTTTAATTTTACCCTCCAGATATTAAAGAAAATGTCTGAGAAGCAGACCTTGAAAGCGTGTGTTCTTTCTTCTTTGTATATTCTTGAAAAATTACTTTCAAATTAATTGCTACAATCTGCAGACAGGTCCAGTATATTCTCATAAAGTATACAATTCCCGGGAGAACGGTCAGTGAATATACGTCAAGTGAGAACTATGTAAAACACAAGCCATTGTACCTAATTTATTGTACATTATTCAGTACCGTGTCTTTTAAACAGCATCATTATTTAAAAAAAATTCATATTTAAATATGAGATAGCTGATGTTCCATTTGAGTCCTTACCCCGAATGCGTGGCACTGCTGTAGGTCTACTGAAGATGATTAAGAATTTGTGGCCATCAGAGTACATACCTGAAACAAACAAAACCAGTATCTTAGTTGGCCATTTTTGATACAATGTTCCAGAATTTTTACCGTTAAAATACAAAAAAAATACATTTCACAAACTTCTCTGTATTTCAGAAAAAAGTAAGTACTCTATGGCTTTCGTAATAACCCAAGGTACTTATTTACCTTGCTTCTAATCGTAACGTTTTTAGTTGCAAAGCGTTTAATCTGATGTTGTTAAAACTTCGAATTAAAATACTGCCTAGAGTCATAGTCCAAATTAAATANCTGTAGGTCTACTGAAGATGATTAAGAATTTGTGGCCATCAGAGTACATACCTGAAACAAACAAAACCAGTATCTTTGTTGGCCATTTTTGATACAATGTTCCAGAATTTTTACCGTTAAAATACAAAAAAAATACATTTCACAAACTTCTCTGTATTTCAGAAAAAAGTAAGTACTCTATGGCTTTCGTAATAACCCAAGGTACTTATTTACCTTGCTTCTAATCGTAACGTTTTTTTTTGCAAAGCGTTTAATCTGATGTTGTTAAAACTTCGAATTAAAATACTGCCTAGAGTCATAGTCCAAATTAAATACCTTTCATATTATCAACCAACAATTTTAAGTGAAAACCAGTGGAAAAGATTTTATTGTTGCGTTATGATATGAAAAGGAACAAAACACCCACCACTAACCATTGTATTATCTGTATCATAAATTAGTATATTTGCACACATATAATAAGGGTCTTATTTGGAGTGCTACTGACTTTGTCTGAAACCATTACATTTTATGATAGCATTAACGTTATATGTATAACACTTACATATAATGGATGCAAAGTACTGAAAAAATAATGCTTTGCCCATAAAAAAACTGGTTTGTATGGCATCAAAGAAATATGTACAGATTAATAAAGCAATGTTAAGTTTTCGAACTTATGTTCTTTAACCAACAAAGAGGTTTAGTCAACTCAAATTTATTATATTTCTCACGAACAAAATCGATTCTGTTACATTCCACTTTCTGTTTAGTTNATAGCATTAACGTTATATGTATAACACTTACACATAATGGATGCAAAGTACTGAAAAAATAATGCTTTGCCTATAAAAAAACTGGTTTGTATGGCATCAAATAAATATGTACAGATTAATAAAGCAATGTTAAGTTTTCGAACTTATGTTCTTTAACCAACAAAGAGGTTTAGTCAACTCAAATTTATTATATTTCTCACGAACAAAATCGATTCTGTTACATTCCACTTTCTGTTCAGCCAGCTAACATTTCTAAACCAACTGATTATATTTGTTTCGCAATATGTAAACTATTATTTTGGAGGTACAAACAAATCGCTATCTAACTTATTTTCTTTTAAGTACTTTAAGTAATATTAATTTAGATGTAAATTTTTGTTTGTTTTGAACACATTTTCTTATTTTATTTTCCACCTGTATTACTTCAAGTACACACAAGTTAAGAACTATTCAACTCGACACTGTGAGGGAATTGATTGTATGCTTACCACCACAAAGTATAAACGTAAAAATAAATTTGGAGTTTATTTATAATATTTTATTCATGTTAGTGCTCTCAGACGTATTTATAAACAAACCAAATTTATAGCGAGGTTAACGAATTCGTACGGTACTGAAATCAACATTTCCACACCCGCACTCTGCTGGGTAGTAAATTCCCTCATCAATGTAAAAAACTAAGTGTTCTTTTAAGTTTGTATTTAATTTAAAGAAAATATTTCACAGTTAACGGTACCGTTTGTTTACATTGAGAAAAGATGGTTAAAAGTGATAAAATATTGTCTATCGAAATATTTGTTGCAATGCGATTCAAAGATCCGCTAAATTGGGAATCACCTGGAATATCACACTTAGAAAAAATTAATCAATTAAGACTGTAAACAACTTAGAAAAACTTGTATTCCTTAATTTTTTGAGTCGTTCATTAAAAAATACACACTTATACCTAGCTGCACTGCGAACAGCTAATCACAAAAATCTTGATTTCCTTACTGTTACGCTTTGGTTTGGAGGCATGAGTTTACAGACATTATAAGAAAATCAAAGCTAATGCACAGGGATTACATTGCACAAATACGAACAGAAAAACAGGCAACTGTGGACTCCGCTCACCTGGGCAAGGGTATAAAATTGTGTTTTAACTATTTCAGTCACACATGAATCTATTGTTTTAAATTTTGCTACGAGCAATAGTTTTGTTCCAAACAGTAAAACGCGCTGTCGTATATCGGTACCGGCGAAATTGTTAATTTTTGATGGCACGGTTTATGAGATTTTGGAATACAGTAAAGAGATTTCGGTGGCTCTTAGAATCGAGGTCTTGAGAGCTTCGGAATGTAGCCTTGGAAATTAATAGTACCTCTCACACATGAGAGAATGTCCTTATTGGACTTTTCTTTGTACTGTGGTGCAATGCAGAACATTATTACCATTTATGTTGAACGCCCAATACACTGGTCACTGTGGCGGAATAGGTTAAACCTGGAACAGTCACCAATGGTTAATTGTTTTAAGGTCTTCTGGTGATCACTCTTTACAGTGATTGTTTCCTAGTTTCCTTATCAGCCTCTAGAACTTCAGGGTCTTCTTTAATAAAAATGTATATAAACGCCTCAATGTCACACCCGACCGTAAGGCAGCAATTCAGAGGGTGATGAAAAACAACATAAACAAGTTTAACGTGTGGTCTGTTTCCTCAGAACCATAAGCGGTGAACATTCGGTTTTAATACAACAATGTGCTCAGAAAAGATACATCATTGTAAGAGACCTGAAAAATTCGCTTATTCATTTTGAGACATGCTGTAATTCAAAACAAGCGTGTTGATATAAATTTAGCTATTGGTGCACACGGTGTTTGACACCTCCTGGAGAACGCTGGCCCAATCGCCGCCTTCCACCGTGACAGCAGATAACCAATGTGCATTGAATATCGGCATATTTGTACATAAGACTGTAGAGTCTAGCCTGCAGGTCATTGAACTAGCGATTTTTTCCGGTCTCTTAGTCATTGTCTTTGACAGTTTGAAACACCTTTCACAGAAGGATAAATGTAATCAAATGGGCTGCTTAGAAAGATTTTGGCTGAATTTGATAATTTTCATCGACCACATTTATGATTNAATAAATGTAATCAAATGGGCTGCTTAGAAAGATTTTGGCTGAATTTGATAATTTTCATCGACCACATTTATGATTCAATGACCAAATGTATTAATTGACAACCAAACATCAACTTTTATTTCTGTCGTGAGAATAGGTATACATTGAAATATTTCACGGTTTATTTAGAAATTATTATAGACTCGACTGCTTACAAGGATATCCATTTTACAACTAGGGAGGTATCTTCATCCACCCTCTGAGGTTGCACCATACGTATAAAGGGCGTCACGCAGCTTGCTTGAAAGTGGCCTAAACACATAAATTTTTCTCCTGCTGTTTAGTGTGGTTATTGGTTCCGTCTGCGTTTACCGAGTGCAATATTATGAGAAGTTTCCCGTAATACGACCACCACCAAAAAAATATTTTGTCTAAAACGAAGCATTTTAATGTTAGAACTTGGAAACTTAAAATAAACTGAAATCTTTGCGTGATATTCCATCTTGAATTTTAGCAAGGGCACCACTCCTCAGCTATAATTTTGAGCAGGAAACGTCATATGATGAAGGTTTATGATACTTTATTTCGATAGTCCTAGTTTAAGCTAAAACCAGAGAGTACATGAAAAGCTCCACAAAATGGCTTTCAGGTTGCAATGATTGGATGAATTTTAGAAGAATGTTGCAGTGAACTTACAGATATTCTATTTTAAAAAAATCACAAAACAGAATTTTTTACCCCTCTAAAAATTATTCACTTCTTGAAAAACAGGGTGAAATTCAAAATTGGTGTTAGTTAACCAGCTGCAAAACTCTAAACGTTCTAAAATATAACTCAAGACTTCGCGAGATACTTGCAAATTGGGCCATATTTTCTTGTTTCGTGCTGAAATAAATGAAACACCGGCTATCTGCGATAAGGACTTCGGCAGAACTATGTTAATCTAACAGTGTAATTAGCCAAAACCAAATAAATAAAATCTACTTATGATATTACAGAACCTAAAAGTAAAATATTATGAAAAATAAAAAAAAATATACAAAATCATGTAGAAGTACGAACAAGCCCGATGAGACCTTCCCTTGTTGAGTGCCCATACCGATGCATAAAAATTGATGGAATATTACGCAGTAGAAACATATTTAAAAAAAAACACGCTGCACGAAGTTTTTCTTGCACGGTACAGTACTGAGAAAGTACCAAAATTAAGTGAGACATTTCATTATTCACCACTGTTAATTGCAAGTAACTGACTCACTGGCGACATAATTATATCTGCTTGAATAATTGCCACTGTAGCGCTCAAAGCTTAATTTATCTGTTGGTTAACTGTACACCATTGTATACATCCGAACACCATAGTGTAAAATGAAATAACAATCCCACGGACATACTACTAATTTCACTACGTAAATTAGTTATATAGACAAATTATTTTGCTGAGACACCAATTTTCTCTCCACGAAAATAATAGTTTCATGTGGCCTTCAGTTTAGAAAATTACTGTGAGAATAATTTTCGCAGTACGCTGGCGCAATTACCGCAGATATGCAGTCAAGTGGTTTCATTGATCTACATGCAGTTTACCCTCTCCGTGACAATGTCCTTTATTTGGTGCGTGGGTCGGGAAGTGTATTTTACTATCTGTACTGTACACAGATTAATCGCCGCCCCATGAAGAAATTACCACAATTGTGGTAAATCTCACTCGTTTTAGATGCCATAATCCGCAGTCTCATTAACAAGTGCTGCCAATAACATTACAAACTTACATATTTTATTGGTCCCGAGATATGATATGGCATTGCCCTGTACTTGTACAGTTGCGAACAAAATATTAATTAGTTGCAAACACAAAAATTTTCATTTTCTTCTGTGCTTAAATGGGTAAGGATAGGAATATTTCTGAAGGTTGGTGCTCAGTTGAAAGCGAACATGTGAAACCGTGTGTATATGAAAGGGGAGAGCCATAGAGCACTTTATAATACAGAGGTGAAACCGTCGACTATTCCGAGAACTCCAGCTGCACACGCCAGCAAAATTTCAGAACGCCGTCCACCAATCATCGCGTGGTGACCTACTTCTCAGCCATCAGCATAGCCAATAATCAAGGTCAGTACCGAGAGCACCGACAATAAGTAAATAAGCAGGCTCACACTGCNTGACGTCACAGGCCAGCAACATTTCAGAACGCCGTCCACCAATCATCGCGTGGTGACCTACTTCTCAGCCATCAGCATAGCCAATAATCAAGGTCAGTACCGAGAGCACCGACAATAAGTAAATAAGCAGGCTCACACTGCAAAAAAAATTGTAATTATTGCTTAGTAATTCTTTGTAATTTTATGAATGCTTATAGAAATACAAAAATGTATCTTGTATAACTACTAGATTGTAAAACTACAAGGGCCTTGTTTGTAATAGACCTTTAATAAATGTTTGTTCTATACTGACCCGTATCCACGAGCTTCAGCAAATGGCGGACACTAAACAACGCAAAACTGTATATAGCTGTTTGTGCAAAAACTATCGGTGATATAAAGTGTANGCGGACACTAAACAACGCAAAACTGTATATAGCTGTTTGTGCAAAAACTATCGGTGATATAAAGTGTAGTTGCGTGCAAGATGAAATGTAGGCATATCGCGAGTTTGAATAACGTAAAACACTTAAAACAATTCAAGTAATGATAGTAAAACGACAATTTTAATATAATGTTATTTTATCCTAGCCACAAAGAATCTTAACTAGGCTCTTAAGACCTCGTTGAAAAGATCCGTCCAAATATCTCAACTTAANTGTAAAACTACAAGGGCCTTGTTTGTAATAGACCTTTAATAAATGTTTGTTCTATACTGACCCGTATCCACGAGCTTCAGCAAATGGTGGACACTAAACAACGCAAAACTGTATATAGCTGTTTGTGCAAAAACTTCCGGTGATGTAAAGTGTAGTTGCGTGCAAGATGAAATGTAGGCATATCGCGAGTTTGAATAACGTAAAACACTTAAAACAATTCAAGTAATGATAGTAAAACGACAATTTTAATAAAATGTTATTGNACAATTCAAGTAATGATAGTAAAACGACAATTTTAATAAAATGTTATTGTATCCTAGCCACAAAGAATCTTAACTAGGCTCTTAAGACCTCGTTGAAAAGATCCGTCCAAATATCTCAACTTAATAGCAGAACACTTAAAATTAAATAAATATATTATCCTTAATAAAATAACTTCCGTTATATTTTGTAGGTACTTGCAGTTATATTTACTACAAAAATAAGTGTTTTTTCTCGTAAGTTAAGTTGGTCTTGTGGTTAAGGGTTCGAGTTGATTGAGCAAGGGGTGACGACGTTCTGACAAAATAAAGAATTTTTTATTTTTCGTAAGTTAAATTATATTTTTAAATATTGTCTGAGTTATTCTTTGTTAATAATTCATCACACTTGATTTCTGTAATAAGAAAAAATTATGTACACTTCTCAATAATGTAAGTTTTAATACAATATGTGACCAGGCCGTCATTTCTAATGTTACAAATATGTTTTTTTGCTGTTTTTACGGAAAAATGTTTCTAGTTTTGCAAAGGATTTTTTTGGCAACTGGGTTTGCAAGAGTTTTTCTTGTAAAAGTTAAAAAAAACAACTTTTGACGGTGCACATCGAAATAACATTCATACCATTACGCCTCGGTGTATTTATCTACTCAGAACTTTTATAGCATATTCGCGATTTCTTCACACTTTTTGAATCAAACCTTTTAGAAATATATATACGCATTACGTATTTTGTCGTTTCCTAAATATATCACGTGTCACAAGCATTTTATACTTCTGATAATATAAAAGAACGTAATTTTGTATTAAATTCAAAATTTAGTTTTATTTTATCTATAAATTAAAATATTCCATTTATAATAAACATAAATAAAAACAGTGAACATATAGGTGTAGTTGGTAATGCCTAGTAAGAAATAGTTCTTGTGCAGAATTATATTCAGAGGAGCGCGCACGAATGCGGTGCGTTCTCCCTTTGGTGTATTTTTCTAGACCAGGTTAAGCTATGTTTGCATGAGGCGGAGAAATATCCTGAAAGTAGAACTTCAGCGCGGCTTAAAAAAAAAATAGTAAGTAACGGCGAATGGACTATACTTTGCGCCTCGTCACTAGCAGAAAAGTAGAGGTGAAATGGGGTTTCAGGTGCGCCTTCCAACTACGCAGCAACCAAACTCAGGGTTCAGAAAAAAATTAACAAATTTGTCACTTATATCTGTCTAAACCATGTGGCTTGGACAAACGTTACCGCGCTGACTTTATCAACTCATGATGATTTTGTGCACAAAATTTTACACAGAATGCACCGGAAGTTTGTATTGGGCCAGTATCGTACACTGCGAGGATTATTGTCCAATCATATTCCTTGTGGTGTAAATTAATCTTAGACCGTCCTACTGCTCTATTTATGACTGGCTCACATCATTATCACCAAACACAAAGCGAACCTCCTATTGGTTGTGATAAAGAAACAAAATATGTGTCAGTTTAACCATTGTAAGTAGCCGTGCCAATTCTGATATGTAAAAAAAAATCTTTCGAATATTTTTATTTTAATAATTTTTCAAGGCAGAAATGAAAGTAAATATTTTGTTTTCAGTTCGTAAATTGAATTATTGAAAAAACGAGCGTGTTTGTTGAAAGGTGTCAAGGTCATCAAAATTCGCTGTCCGTCGCCCTACGTTTTCGACATGTGCTGTACTCTTCCGTGAAACAGTTTTTCCAAACTGTAGCGACAATGCTGTATATTTTACGAACGGATCGCTGTATCAGTAGCCTGTAGTCACCGCTCAACATTCTGAGGAAACGGAACTCACGCGAAGACTGTTTATGCTATTCTCCATCGCCTTCGCCATGCTACCTTAGGGCCTTAAAATAAAAGCACTCACCAAAAATGTCTGAAACAAGATCATTAATGCGTGTCTGAAATTGATGTTATGGGTTTTGCTATGCCAGCACAATTTCTCTGGTCGTGTTTCGGAGCAATTTTGATGAATTTAAGTTCTACTGAGTATTTTTTTTTTTTTATAAAAGCCCTAGTGTGGTGAGAAACCAAAAGTTAATTACCTTTAACGACACTATTTTAACANATAATGGACTTCCATGATTCGCGGGCAGAACCTCGAGACATTTAAAAACATTTCAATCACGAAAGGACTTTTTTTTTTTTTTTTACTAACTACCCTAATTACTAAGTGTTAAGTGTTGTCCGGGGGTGGGTCTGGACTGTGTTGCATCTCAGGACTAAGAAGCCCCATACGCCCACATGAGAGGGAATTTAGGAAAGGAGGCGTGCATCGCGGCAAACAGGGATGAAGCAGTCATGGCCAGGTTTGTGGCCATGACTGCATCCCTGAGTGTGTAACAGCTGAAGCTATAACTAAGAAAGGGGGGGGGGGAACCGGCATAGGCACCGTAAAAATCTTCCTGACAGGAAATATGTTCGAAACTTTATCATGCATTAAAAATGCTAAAGGAGGCGGCAGGTATGGGTAACATGCTGTTTAATGTGGGTTATGAAACTCTAGAAGAGAAAGTGGCTGTGGGCGCAAGCGCCCTTGAGGGGAGAGCTGCTGTCAATATTCAACGGCAGACACGATTCCAGGAGATCCTTTTAAAGGCGGCGAAGAGTCGCCGGGGAGGCTGGAAAGTAGCACGGGGGTGGGAAGGACACGAGGTGGCACAGACGGGGGCGAGGGAGTCTACGTGTTAACGCGACGGGCGGGCGTTACTTTATGCAGATGGGGCTGTCAGGCCAGGCGGAAGTCTCGCACGCTCTCCTGATAAGCGGAGCTGCTGACCCGCGCGGCGCCGACCTGATTCCAACCCGCAGACGACGCATCCTCTGGTTCCCGCCTTCCGCCACACGCCGCCGGGCGAGATGGCACGGTGACGACACCCCTGCACCCGAGTTCGATTCGCGGTCCGGATAACCGTTCCTCACATTCAAGGGCCTTTGATCGAACGGTATTGTATTTATACCAAAAAAAACCTAAGATATATGTATGANCCGTTCCTCACATTCAAGGGCCTTTGATCGAACGGTATTGTATTTATACCAAAAAAAACCTAAGATATATGTATGATTGCCATTTTGAAAATACGTTTTTAATTAATCCCAGTTGTTTACATTTACCTGGCCAATCATAGTTTTACTTACGTGCCAAAATTGGCGAAAATAGGTTGAGTAGTTTTCGAAANGTTTACATTTACCTGGCCAATCATAGTTTTACTTACGTGCCAAAATTGGCGAAAATAGGTTGAGTAGTTTTCGAAATATAATGTAAAAGCTTTATTTTTCATTTGACGAAGTCTTCCAAAATTGCCGACCAACAACAATATTCACCGCTGAATTTAATGCTTACAGCTTGAGCTGTCAGCATACGAAATGTGGTTAAAATCAGTTCAATGATTTCCGAGAGATTTCATATCGCCCTAAATATTGAAATTGTCTCCATTTTGAAAGTACATATCCTTCGTGGTCGAAAAACATAAAAGGAAGGTGTTCTTACTTAGAACTTTATGTGTAGCGAGTTCGGTGAAATTCGGTCACGCGTTAAAAAAAATGGAAAAAAGAGTGNTTCTATTCATTATAATCATTCTTGCTACTTCCACTGCCAATGAATATTATTGGGCTTGGAATCTTCTTCTTCCTTCTCTTTTATTTTTCCTTAATTCCACACGTTCATGTTCTTCTTCTTCTTCATCTTTTTCTTTCTTATAGATTCTTTATCTTTTTATTATCCTTTCTTCTTTTATCATTCTTCATATCCTTTTATCTTTTTGCCCATCTTACTTCTTATTCTCTTTTCTTTTTTTCTTCTTCTTCTCGTCATCTTCTTCCTTAACAACTTCTTCTTCTATCCTTCTCCATATTCTTATTTCTTTCCATTATTTGTATATTTACACACACAGACAGGAAAGTGATCTCATAAGCCTTCCTTTCCATCCTTCAGCAAGTAGGCTAAAAATTATTAAATCCGCGTTATATTTAATATTTGTATATAGCTGTAGGTTAACTGGAGAGATCTGGGCCGTTATTAACAACGGTTTCTTGAGAGAGAGCCCATGAGGATGAAACAAGGGGAGTATCACGCAGCGCTGGAATGCAAGAGTGGGGGAAACGTGATAACCTCGAGAACACCCGCCGATCTGTGGTATCATCCGGTATGATTCTCATGTGCAAAAATCCGGGAGTAACCACGCCAGGGATCGAGCCTGGTTTGCCTTAGCGTATAACTGTAACATTTGCAATTATCAAATAATGGGAACAAGTGAACCCTTCATAAAAAATTTTAAAATACACGAAATGAGTGGTTACAAAATGCATATAATTTATTAAACATTTCACTACTTATCTAGGACCTTGACTATAATTTTATACGAAGGTAGAAATGAAAGCAAATCTTATTAAAACATGAAAATTAATTAATCGTTATTGTTTAAAGTAATGCAAAAAAACAGACTGTCAAAGAAAATGTTTTCTTCGTTCTTCTGGTGTAGAATATTACCCTCAGCAGATCAGTAGATTTTGAAAAAAATTTTTGCAAGAAACGAAGGCACTCGAATTTTGAAAAAACAACGCTTCAAATCCAGTGTTTGTTTAAAGGATGTGACGACAGTGCTTCGTCTACGTAAATTGTTAATGTCTGACAAGTGAATACTGAAACCAAAAAGACAGTTTAGAAGCTTATTTTATTTTCATTTTGGTGGCATTAAGGCTGGTATACTACGTTAAAATGGGTTGGAGTCTGTCGGAGGCAGAGTACCAAACTGAGGGAAATGTTCGTTTCATCCAACAAAATACTTGTTTGTATAGCGCTAAAAATGTATTTGGTTGCCCAAACAAAATAGTTCGTTGAGTAAACAAAAATTGAAAAGCAACCAAAATTTATTTTGGTTATCTAACAAAATACATGCTCGAATACACATAATTCTCGTGTTGGGTCAAATTAAATTAGACTGTTAACAAAACGTTTATTTGAATTAATTATATATATATAACTATTTGGCCAGTAATTTTGTTAACTTCATTTGAAATTACAGCTCGAAAGTTTGTTTCTATTTTTTGAGACGATTAATAGAGTACCCGTGTTTTTTTAAGTACATTTTTTGATGCTTTATAATGGCATAAACATCCTAATAAAACAAGTACGCATGAAACTTACAGCTTAAGCAGTGAATCTTAAAATCTGTGTGTGAGGATAATATCCAGTATTTGAAATGTATATGTTTAAAAGCATTCCAAGTCTATCAGTAGTCACGTGAGCTGAGGCTGCCAGAACGTAACGCTCGGCGGCAGGTGATCTGGGCCCGAATCCCGATCGATCCTACATTTTTTGTATATTTACCGAAACTGTATAATGCACGCGTAGTCAAGAAAATTTGTAGTCGCACCAACCAAACCTCTGTCAGTGGCAACCAAATAAAAACAGCAGAATAATTTTATTTCAAAAACCAAAAATATTTCATTGCCCCTACACAAACAAATATTTTTTGTTGAGCTGAAACTAACTTCTCTCTCACTTTCTCTCTCTCTCTCTCTCTCTCTCTCAGTGCATACATTCGTATAGGTCGCAATTTGTTTAACTTCCAACTGGGCACCAGCATCTAGCACGTTACTTACGAGGACAGCGGGATGGAGATACACCCGGTCGCTGGCTGCCACGACAGTCGGTCACGCGAGGCACCAGTGTCGCACACTCCTACGCCCTTCGATGTCCTCCCACGTCGCTCTGAGGTCGTCGCATACTCGTGCGCCCTTCGATATCCTCCCACTTCGCTCTGAGGCCGTCGCACACTCGTGAGCCCTTCGATGTCCTCCCATGTCGCTGTGAGACCATCGCAATAAAGATACACCCCTCGTCCTGCTGGGGATTTCCCATCATTCACAACGTTCGTCCTCACCCCTTCTGGCTGCCCAGCTCAGTGGCGCAATTGTCCCCTCGCTTACTACGTCGGCCCTTCTCAGGAGACGGGAATCCTTCAGGTCTGCTCTGCTTTAAAGCCACCACGAGACCGGCCCTTTGATCGTATTTAGTTTTACGCGGCCAAACGAAAGCCGGACAAGCTTTCTTATCGCCAAGGTGACAGTGCTCTTTGTGGGTATAAGGAATCATAAATGATTTCGTTTTCCTGTTAATTTCCCCCTATTCTTTCTTTCGGCTTGCTATCGGGACCCCGTAATTTTCCCATGTGTTTGATTTTATTCCATTACATCAACATCCATGTAGCCTGGAGTAGCAATGTGGCGCGGTTAACCTGCCATTTTCCCAGATAGTGGCACTAGCTACTTGACTAACTCTATATCGACGGAGTGGGGACTGCGTCACAGGAGGGAATCTCGTGTGTGGCTAACAGATCGTGTGTGGTATACTCTATTCGCGGTTTACTCAGGTTTTCTGAATCAAACATTTGAAAAATCACTACACGAATGACGCGTTTGTTTGTTTCCCAAATACGTCATGCATCGCAAGTATTTCAAGCTTGCGTTCACATAAAAGTACCGTTTTTTTTTTGTTAAATTGATCTTTTACTTACGTATTAATCTATGAATTATAATACTTCATTCGTAATTCTATGAATGAAAACAGAGAACGTTGGTACTGGTAATGCCTAGTAATAAATAGTTCTTATGCAAAATATCATCGCACAGAGTGCGCACGTATGTGATGCGTTGGCTTTCTGGTGTAATTTTCTAGCCTGGGTTAAAGCTTTAGTTGCATATCCTTGAAGTAAAACTATAGGAGGTTTCGGAAAATCTGAAAGTAACAGTGATTGGACTGTACTATTTAACTTCCCGTGGCCCTTGTGGGCTGTCTTGACCGGCCGTGTAGCCACAGCCTACCTCCTCTATATTATGGACAGCGTAGAAGTGAAGGTAACATCTNTGCTGTCTTGACCGGCCGTGTAGCCACAGCCTACCTCCTCTATATTATGGACAGCGTAGAAGTGAAGGTAACATCTATTTTCAGTGGAAGAGTGATGAACAAAAAGGCTAGGGATGTTGTGGCCTACTGATTACAGTAGTCGCCGAACTCCTTGAAGGTCTACTTGGTACTCGATCTCGTCCCTACCATCGCCACTCAATCGTTTTCGCCGAAAGGGAGTGACGTCTTCGCGTNGTCTACTTGGTACTCGATCTCGTCCCTACCATCGCCACTCAATCGTTTTCGCCGAAAGGGAGTGACGTCTTCGCGTGCACGACCACAGGTCACTAAACGCCAGATAAGGAGCGTTAGTGCGATCGGTAGGGATAGGAAGATATCGTGAGTGCAACGATCTGTGTGTTAAGGCGCCCGTCTACCTGGCGCTTGAANACGATCGGTAGGGATAGGAAGATATCGTGAGTGCAACGATCTGTGTGTTAAGGCGCCCGTCTACCTGGCGCTTGAACTGCGTTGCAGAGTGTTACAAATACACTTTTTTCAACGAAACTATTAAGCGTGCGTCCAACGTGCTGATCTACGAAAAGAACACACACTTCAGNCCAAGGCGACAGTGGGTATAAAGGATTATAAATGATTTAGTTGTCCTGTTAATTTCCCCCTTTTCTTTCTTTCGGCTTGCTATCGGGACCCCGTAATTTTCCCATCTGTTTGATTTTATTCCATTACATCAACATCCATGTAGCCTGTAGTAGTGATGTGGTGTGGTTAACCTGCCATCTTCCCAGATAGCGGCACTAGCTACTTGACTATCTCTATATCGACGGAGCGGGGACTGCGTCACAGGAGGGAACCTCGTGTGTGGCTAACAGATCGTGTGTGGTATACTCTATTCGCGGTTTACTCAGCTTTTCTGAATCAAACATTTAAAAAATCACCACACGAATGACGCGTTTGTTTGTTTCCCAAATACGTCATGCATCGCAAGTGTTTCACGCTTGCGTTCACATAAAAGTACGTTTTTTTTTTTTTTTGTTAAATTGATCTTTTATTTACTTTCTAATCTACGGATTGTAATACTTCATTCATAATTCTATGAATGAAAACAGAGAACGTTGGTAATGGTAATGCCTGGTAAGAAATAGTTCTTGTGCAAAATATAATTACACAGAGTGCGCACGTATATGATGCGTTGGCTCTCTGGTGTAATTTTCTAGACTGGTTTTAAGTTTTAGTTGCATATCCTTGAAGTAGAACTGTAGCAGGGTTTCAGAAAAGCTGGAAGTAACAGTGATTGGACTGTACTACTTAACTTCCCGTGGCCCTTGTGGGCTGTCTTGACCGGCCGTGTAGCCACAGCCTACCTCCTCTATATTATGGACAGCGTAGAAGTGAAGGTAACATCTATTTTCAGTGGAAGAGTGATGAACAAAAAGGCTAGGGATGTTGTGGCCTACTGATTACAGTAGTCGCCGAACTCCTTGAAGGTCTACTTGGTACTCGATCTCGTCCCTACCATCGCCACTCAATCGTTTTCGCCGAAAGGGAGTGACGTCTTCGCGTACACGACCACAGGTCACTAAACGCCAGATAAGGAGCGTTAGTACGATCGGTAGGGATAGGAAGATATCGTGAGTGCAACGATCTGTGTGTTAAGGCGCCCGTCTACCTGGCGCTTGAACTGCGTTGCAGAGTGTTACAAATACACTTTTTTCAACGAAACTATTAAGCGTGCGTCCAACGTGCTGATCTACGAAAAGAACACACACTTCAGATGAGAGCTGTTAAGTACTTTCAAAATATCACGTACGTTAGAAACATCAATTCAGAGTACTCCAAAACCGCTAAAAACGGCCTTTCCAAGGCGCTGTAGCTCAAAATGCACGCATCAGATACATACAAAACTACTATAGGGGCCTGCATTGAACCTTCCTAAAGACTTCCCACTAATAAAATAATATGGTCACCGCTGAAAGTCCCATAGGTACACGCAGCACGACGAGAACACTGCAAGCCAGTTCAGAGCCTTGCGCTTAGCGGTAATGGCGTACTTGATACGCGTGGCAGTGTCGCCCTTATCGCTCCCGCGCTTCTCGGCCTAAACGTGGGAAAAAGTTCCAGGTAGACGGGGGTCTTAAGACTCCGCAGTCCTCTGTGCACTAACATCCTCATCTCTTCTTTAATTGGCTGCCGCTTTAGTGGTTGGCCAGTTTTATCCTTAACAAAGCAGAGCGGGTTTCGTTTTTTTTTTTTTGCATGAATCTGGTTTACTAGTGTCCCTGGCTCGTCTATGACATCTCTGGTAATGTACGCCTGAACGTGAAGTGGAGAGGTTTGTGCGCCTCTTGATATCTACGTCTTGAGAGCCGATGAGAGTGAAGTAAGGCGAGTATGGAGCAGCACCGGAATCCAAGAGAGGGGGGAAACGGGAGATCCCCGAGTAAACCCCGCCGACCAGCGGCATCGTTCGGCACGATTCCCACGTGCGGAAATCCGGGAAGCGACCCCGCAGGGAATTGAACCCAGTCCTCCAGGTGGGAGGCGAGAAGTCTAACCACCACTCCACCGCGGCCACTTAAATCTCGGGGGAAATGACAGAATGGTTACTGCGTGCTACGATAGGTCCGGCTCGCGGGTAGGTTACGAAGCGCTGGTTGCCGAATAGCTTTCCAAAATTACTCTGACCAGTAACGCCATTTTGGTGGTGAGCGCGGCTAGAATTCGCGGCAAAAGCGGCTGCTTCACTTCTGTAGATTTCATTACTCTACGCTCTGGTACATTTTCCTTGACGGAGACCAATATTGGGGCAATGGTGATACACAGGTGGCCTGGTTTTCAGGCGTTCCTTGTAAACATGAGAAGCTTGTCGAAGTCAGGCAGTTTTGTTCCTCGTGCTCTTAACAGAAAGAATAATTAAACCACCGAATTTATTAAACCTTGAATCACGCGGAAAGCGACTCGGCATTGATCACTCTCCGGNTTGATCAATGCCACGATCGCGAAATAACTTAATATAGAAAAGTTAAATTGCATTATGTATCGAGGAACCCCGTCCACAAATACCGAAAAAAAACCCTCAATTTCATGGCATGCACGAGGCTATCCACCTAACAGTGCCTAGCAACTACGAACATATAGGAAGCTACTCGTTACCTGTCAAACAGGCACTCTCTCACACTACACTGCACTCACAAGTGCTGCAAGAAGCCTGCCAACAAAGAAGTACGCTTAAATATAAAACACCAAAACTGTTTTTCACTTCTGTCTACTTGTCTGTTCTGTGCCTTGGGTGGAAGAGAAAGCTTCGTCAGGTCAGCGTCCTCGCTGAATGAGCTCCTTATCGATTAACGTCACTGACGACACTTCACCACTTCTTGGCGGTAAAGTACGTCGTTCAACGCTATCTTTGTCAACTGGCTTCACTCTGCTGCCCACCAAAAGATGGCTCTTGTACTCGGAGACGACCCATATTATTATTTTGGTTGGACGAGAATGATAGTGCTCAAAAGGAATATGGCAATTACAATAACTTCAGAAGAACGAAGGCACTTGCTGCATATATTTTGTCTGGTGAAATTTTATTCTGCGTCTGTAAATTTTACACAAATAATTCGTTTCTTAAGAAACATTTCCTTTACAATTCCGCCAATGGGACCTCACCTGATAGTGTATTATAATACGTTGAATAAATTGAACTCCAATATATCACTCATTTCCTTTCCATTACTTAACATAAATTATTACATATTTGTTAACACGGGAAACAGCACAAGTACTGTTGAAAACTGAAAATCTAATATGACCTTTATCTAAAATACGAGAACAGCTAGGACCGCAGTAGTGCAGTGGTTATACCACTTGCCTCGCACCAAGGTGAACCGGGTTAGATTCTCAGCAGGGCCACTCCCGGATTTTCGCACGTGGTAATCGTGCTGGTTGGCCAGTTTTCTCGGTGATCTCCCGTTTTCCTTCCCTTTCATTTAGGCGCTGCTCCATACTCACCTCGTCTCACCATCATCGGCTCTCTAGACCACGATGTTACGAGACACCCAAATTTCTCCGCAAGAACAGCTTGTACAATATTATTTCCCACTGCTCTGTTGACATGCCTATAAAAATCATAAAATAATAACCAACTTGATAGTGGAGGAGAATTGTTTTGTATAGCCGTATTGCCCGTATGAATCCTACAAGGCTGAGCAATAGGACCTTTAAATACTTTTTCAACAAAAAAAGACCAAGGAGGCGTGGCTCACCGAGTTAGAGAAAGACTTGCAAGAAGTGGGGATAACACAGGAGGACATCCAGAAACGTATTCCGCTCAAGAAGAAACTCCAAGAGCACCGTGGTTTCCAAGAAAAGCCGAAACTAAAAACTGGCAAAACATGGACTGAAGCGAGGAAGGAACAGCATAGGATAGGAATGCGTGAATACTGGGTGAAAGTTAAAGTCCAGGTGCCAGGGAAAGGAAAAGGACAGTTTAAATAGCATGGTCCGTAGATAGCTGATTTAACACCCCTCCCCCCCCACACCACTTAATAGTGTCTGAAAATTTTTTAATATGTTTTTTTTAATTAATTGATTTTGTTGTTAAACGTATCCGCCCTCCAACATAATACTGGCTGGCCTGGTTGGCTTATTTTTTGAACATATTATATATGTAATTTGATAATGTTACATCAATACACAACACGCTTCTATACACGCTCGCCTGGTTCTTCTGGTTAAAAAGTAACTATCTAGAGACGTCTACCGCTAAGGTTTGTTATTTTCTAATGTTCTCAGTTTCCACGCCTAAATGTGTGATACGCTGTCGACACTGCATACGAATACAAACGATAGTAAATTAATTTAAACTTGTGCATGGTGGTCGCGCAGATAGCACACTTGTCTCTGACTGAGTTTATTTGCGTTTGATTCCCTTCGAGGTCACGCCCGATTTTGCGTCAAATCAAGTAGCGAAATTTGCGTCTATGCATGATCAGCTCCTTTGTTCCATTTCTTAAAGTGTCAGAAGTACTATTATGATCGTTCTGTCAGGCATCTATCGCGACCAAAAAAAAAATTCTATAATGAATTTACAACGAACAGATTTGTGCATACGAGGAACATCGCTGACGGTTGAACTGCACAATATTTCACTAAAATGGACCAAAATACTTTCCTTTATTCTGTGAATCGTGCAGTATTTTATTTTTTTAACTGTTCGGGATTTAGCCGAACATTTTCCTGCATCACTGTAACCCACGTTTTGAACTCATATTTTCGCTTTCTCTTTCCGCTGATAAATTGTAGGTTAAAGTGCTTGTGCGAGTGCACAAAACTAACTTTACTGTAAAATTTCGTATCGAATGTTTTGTCGTAGCTGACATACTTTAATGCCGAAATCGGTAAAGAAATATTGACTCTATGCAAACTATTAAAGGAAAAATCCCTAACTTTTTCAACACGACAATATAGTATATTTGAATGATCTACCATCGTCACGTATTCCCCGATGCTCTCTGCGTTGAAGTTCCGGAAACGAACACAAATTTCCGATCAACGGTCCCTCGAGCGTGACGATGTTCCCACGCACGGAACACTGGCGTCGCAGCTAACGCGTGAACGGTTAACTAGAGCCAATTAGCGGGATATCGCATCAACCGCTTCGACGGACCCGTCGAGCGCAGTCATGGCAGCGAGGTGTTCGACGGACTTCGCAGGTCTGCCAACCGTCAGCTCTGCGACCTGGAGAGCCCCGGCGAGATGGCGGTGCATTACTGCCAACTCTAAGGGAGTAGTAATAGCCAGCACGTGTTTCAACAACAACTGGAGATGGCTTCCTTTTTACTCTTTATTCTCTGCCTCGTAATTAGGTGTTGAGGAGCCCTCGTTGGACATGATNACTGGAGATGGCTTCCTTTTTACTCTTTATTCTCTGCCTCGTAATTAGGTGTTGAGGAGCCCTCGTTGGACATGATCGGGAATAAGTCGAATTCTTAGTCTATTAATCGATATTTCCAACTTCTCTCAAGTTGCTAAGTTTAAGTTTCAGGCTATTCCTCTGCCTTATATAAATAAAAATGTAAAATAACACCAACTGGGCAATGCACCGTATTTGTCTGCACTCAATTCAATAATATGGCATGAGAACTATTTCTTAGGAGGCATTACCAACATACATATTTTTCCCCCTGTTTTTATTCGTATTAAATATAAATGAAATACGGGGCTACTATAAATGTTTCATGATGTTTTAAAGTGCCGTATTTCCAAGAGTATTACGTTGGCAATCAAGATTGATACATGAAAAGAAGCGGAAATTCACCAAGTTTTTTTTTCGCGCCCTGCAGATGTTACCCTTGGTCACACGACAAACGTCCATGTGACAGTAAAGATCTGCTATTACCTTCAGTAGCATTCCACCATCAACTGATGTCACAGCAGCACTGATGCGTTCNACTGGAGATGGCTTCCTTTTTACTCTTTATTCTCTGCCTCGTAATTAGGTGTTGAGGAGCCCTCGTTGGACATGATAGGGAATAAGTCGAATTCTAAGTCTATTAATCGATACTTCCAACTTCTCTCAAGTTGCTAAGTTTAAGTTTCAGGCTATTCCTCTGCCTTATACAAATAAAAATATAAAATAACACCAACTGGGCAATGCACCGTATTTGTCTGCACTCAATTCAATAATATGGCATGAGAACTATTTCTTAGGAGGCATTACCAACATACATATTTTTCCCCCTGTTTTATTCTTATTAAATATAAATGAAATACGACGCTACTATACATAATTCATGATCTATAAATAATTCATGATGTTCTAAAGTGCCGTATTTCCAAGAGTATTACGCTGGCAATCAAGATTGATACATGAAAAGAAGTGGAAATTACCCAAGTTTTTTTTTCGCGCCCTGCAGATGTTACCCTTGGTCACACGACAAACGTCCAAGTGACAGTAAAGATCTGCTATTACCTTCAGTAGCATTCCACCATCAACTGATGTCACAGCAGCACTGATGCGTTCCCTTAGCTCTGCCCGTGTTGTAGGCTGTGGTGGGACGTAAACACGGTCCTTGACACACGCCACAGAAGAAGAAGTTACACGGCGCCGGACCAAGACACCGTGAGAACAGAGCTACGTCATCCTGATAAAAATGGGCCCAATCAACCGAAGCGGAGGTGAATAATTTAGGTGGTGACCAACATTGATTTTCCAATGGGAGGAGAGGTTTCCTCTACTTGTTGGAAGACGCATGTCCTGGAGTCAGCGATTAGCTATGGAAACAACTACACCTGTGAGATATTAAGTTAGTAGTTACCTGTTACAACGTTCTCACGGAAGAAAAGTGGCCCGTAAATCTTTGTCTGTGACATCGCACAGAAAACGTCCACTTCGGAGAATCCCGTTCAAGCAGCACGATTGAATGAGGCGATTCACTGACCCTACATCCTCATGTTGTGACAGTCGACCTTTACGGATAAACGGAACTTTGCTTCATCACTTAGTGTTAAATTTGTAGCGAACCCATCGTCCTCCGATGTCTCTGCCCTACGATGCGAAATTCCAATCGCTGGCTATAATATGCTGCTCTGTACTGAAGTACTATGAACAGCCCATAGAATTCTCCAAACTGAGTTTGAAATGAGGCGATGTAACCATAACTGGAGTAACGCCAGATCTGTTAACCTCCGTATTCCCAATTACCCCTGCGCTCTATCAACCCGCAACACAAGGGATACTGTACTTCACTCTATATCTTCTATTATTTGCTGGCCATCTCCAATTACATGATCTGTTTACTGGCTTACATTAATCATGGCCTTAGGTAAGTAGCATGGTGTACAATTCACCGTGTTAATTTAAGAAAATTTGTAGAATAATATTTTTTTTACTTAAGAAAATAACTTTCATGGATTTCAATTTTTTTGCATGACACTGATAAACATTTGTTGAACAACACCTCTTACCGTGCGAGTTTTTAATTCTGAAACGAAAACGTATTTAATGTTGATGTAACCCGAGCTTCAGTAGGGGTTTGTTCTTAAAATAGTTAGAGCCTAAGAGGTAGAAATACATTTCATTATTCACTGTAAACGTTAGGTGAGTATTTCAATAGTACGCGAAGGTATCTTTTTTTCTTCAACTCTTGATAGCCTAAGTCTGTTTGACACAGTTCGTGTCGTAGGCTAAAGAGATGCTTCGTTGCCAGAAACACTTGTTCTCTCAACGAGTGCTCGCAACACTTCAGCAAGCTGTGTGCCTCTCTTTGCACGGCACCGCACAGACGCAGAGCAAGAAAATGTACAGAAGCAAAACGAAATGGCCATCCCTTTGTTGTGAGCTTCCTCCGCTGTTCATTGGCTGCATGGGCGAGGCCGTGTCGTCGTGCTTTGCGGCTGGTTGGCTATTGAGTTACAGATAAGATTTGCCTAATCTTTGATCAATATTGTATGGGTCATTTGAGGTTTTTATTTCCATTTTTCCTCAAGCCTTGCTAAAGCTCTACTTTCGGGTCTACTCACCACGTATCCTTCCACAGCATTAAAAAAAAAGAGTTTGAATAAAAGTCAACGAGGAAATAACGCACATTATTTGTGCGCTGAACACTCAGTAAAAAAAAAAAAAAACTTCCACACGTACGAATTGTGTTTCCAACCATGCTTCCTGAAAATCGGATAATTTCAAATATATCTATAAGAAATATTTACTTTTCAAATCAAATAAAAAAAATTAATTTAATAATATTTTTAATATGAACTACTAATTCTGACTAGTTATTGCCAACGTAAAAGTTTTATCTCTGTTTAGTATTCATATCGACTATGTAATAAATGTTATAATTGATATACAGAAGTAATGGAAAATTTGTATTTACCATGAAATTATTGTGACACATTATTTCATTAGGAAACCACCAAACAAATAACAAAGAAGTTAATTTTTCTGAGGAGTCATTCACGTGAATAGACCATAAAGATTTCACCACGAGTGGTGTACCAAACTTTCGATCTAGTGAGTGCATTTTACTGGCACGAAAAATTGGAGGAAGAGAGAGCCAATTGCTAACAACTACGGCGTTTGGGGGCGAGGAAAACGAAGATGAAGAAGAGGTGGGATGCAATGCGGGATAAACGAGAGTAGATTGAGAAAACCCACAGTCTGCTGAAAACCACACATTCCACATTTACCATATGAAAAAATAAACCGGGTGTGAACCGCAGGGTATCGAAACATGTTCGCCCCGGGTATGAGCCAGTGGTCTGACCACGGCACTACTTCTTCTGGTCTTCTCCACAAGAATGAGACAATTCCATCGGACAGCGACTCAGGAGCAATGATAGGACCAACACTAATCGACACCCGTGCCTAAGAATACGAACACACAGAAAGCTGGTTATCAGCGCGTTCCTATAGCTTGCACTTAGCGCTTATTTCCAGCGCTTGTGAAGCTCATTTGGCTTCCACGTAGACAGCTGGAAATAAGCACAGTTTGCGGACAGCTTATTGCGTGTGAGAATAAGCTGATACCACAATTAAAAATAAATTAATATGTGAAAGTATGTATGTAACTTTTTCTTCCGTTATTGTCGATATTTCATTCCAGCCCTTGTCAACGTATCGCATGTCCCTTTGCTAGTTTGTCCGAACTCGCTAATTATTATTCGCTAACTACGGAAATACGTCGATAGTACAAAATTAACATAATGAAGAACCAGAAGTAGTAAGAGTTGCGAATACCGCCTATGCCTATGGCCTGGTGGTGGCATTTTCACGCTTAATAAGCACCAGGGAAGAAAATTTGTTCAAGCATTCTTGTTTGTTTGTCGGCGCTTGCAGCAAATATTGACACGCTCGGACATTCTTTCTCCACGTGCGGGCGCATTTGAGACANTTTGTCTGTGACATCGCACAGAAAACGTCCACTTCGGAGAATCCCGTTCAAGCAGCACGATTGAATGAGGCGATTCGCTGACCCTACATCCTCACGTTGTGACAGTCGACCTTTACTGATAAACAGGACTTTGCTTCATCACTTAGTGTTAAATTTGTAGCGAACCCATCGTCCTGCGATGTCTCTGCACTACGACGCGAAATTCCAATCGCTGGCTATAATATGCTGCTCTGTACTAAAGTACTATGATCAGCCTACAGAATCCTCCAAAATGAGTTAGAAATGAGGTGATGTAACCATAACTGGAGTAACGCCAGATCTGTTGACCTCCGTATTCCCAATTACCCCTGCGCTCTATCGACCCGCAACACAAGGGACGCTGTACTCCACTCTATATCTTCTATTATTTGCTGGCCATCTCCAATTACATGATGACGTTTACTGGCTTATATTAATCGTGGCCTTAGGTAAGTAGCATGGTGTACAATTCACCATGTCAATTTAAGAAAATTTGTAGAATAATATTTTTTTTACTTAAGAAAATTGCTTTCACGGATTTCAATTTTTTTTGCATGACACTGATAAACAATTGTTGAGCAACACCTCTTACCGTGCGAGTTTTTAATTCTGAAACGAAAACGTATTTAATGTTGATGTAACCCGAGCTTCAGTNGCAACACCTCTTACCGTGCGAGTTTTTAATTCTGAAACGAAAACGTATTTAATGTTGATGTAACCCGAGCTTCAGTAGGGGTTTGTTCTTAAAATAGTTAGAGCCTAAGAGGTAGAAATACATTTCATTATTCACTGTAAACGNAGCTTCAGTAGGGGTTTGTTCTTAAAATAGTTAGAGCCTAAGAGGTAGAAATACATTTCATTATTCACTGTAAACGATAGGTGAGTATTTCAATAGTACGCGAAGGTATTTTTTTCTTCAACTCTTGATAGCCTAAGTCTGTTTGACACAGTTCGTGTCTTAGGCTAAAGAGATGCTTCGTTTCCAGAAACACTTGTTCTCTCAACAAGTGCTCGCAAAACTTCAGCAAGATGTGTGCCTCGCTTTGCACGGCACCGCACAGACGCAGAGCAAGAAAATGTACAAAAGCAAAACGAAATGGCCGTCCCTTTGTTGTGAGCTTCCTCCACTGTTCACTGGCTGCATGGGCGAGGGCATGGCTACGTGCTTTGCGGCTGGTTGGCTATTGTGTTACAGATAAAATTTGCCTAATCGTTCATCAATATTGTATGGGTAATTAAAGGTTTTTTTTTTTTTCCCATTTTTCCTAAAGCCTTACTGAAGCTTTACTTTCAGGACTACTCACCACGTATCCTTCCACAGCATGTAAAAAAAGAGTTTGAATAAAAGTCAATGAGGAAATAATGCACATTATTTGTGAGCTGAACACTCAGTCAAAAAAAAAAACTTCCACGCGTAAGAATTGTGTTTCCAACCATGCTTCCTGAAAATCGGATAATTTAAATTATATCTCTAAGAAATATTTACTTTTCAAATCACGTAACAAAAATTTATTAAATGATATTTTTAATATGAACTACTAATTCTGACTAGTTATTGCCAACGTAACAGTTTTCTTTCTGTTTAGTATTCATACCGACTATTAAATAAATTTTATAATTGATATACAGAAGTAATGGGAAATTTGTATTAACCATGAAATTATTGTGGCACATTATTTCATTAGGAAACCACCAAACAAATAACAAAGAAGTTAATTTTTCTGAGGAGTCATTCACGTGAATAGNCACATTATTTCATTAGGAAACCACCAAACAAATAACAAAGAAGTTAATTTTTCTGAGGAGTCATTCACGTGAATAGACCATAAAGATTTCACCACGGGTGGTGTACCAAACTTTCGATCTAGTGAGTGCATTTTACTGGCACGAAAAATTGGAGGAAGAGAGAGCCAATTGCTAACAACTACGGCGTTTGGGGGCGAGGAAAACGAAGATGAAGAAGAGGTGGGATGCAATGCGGGATAAACGAGAGTAGATTGAGAAAACCCACAGTCTGCTGAAAACCACACATTCCACATTTACCATATGAAAAAATAAACCGGGTGTGAACCGCAGGGTATCGAAACATGTTCGCCCCGGGTATGAGCCAGTGGTCTGACCACGGCACTACTTCTTCTGGTCTTCTCCACAAGAATGAGACAATTCCATCGGACAGCGACTCAGGAGCAATGATAGGACCAACACTAATCGACACCCGTGCCTAAGAATACGAACACACAGAAAGCTGGTTATCAGCGCGTTCCTATAGCTTGCACTTAGCGCTTATTTCCAGCGCTTGTGAAGCTCATTNCACACAGAAAGCTGGTTATCAGCGCGTTCCTATAGCTTGCACTTAGCGCTTATTTCCAGCGCTTGTGAAGCTCATTGGGCTTCTACGTAGACAGCTGGAAACAAGCACAGTTTCCGGACAGCTTATTGCGTGTGAGAATAAGCAGATACCACACTTAAAAAAAATTTTATATATGAAAGAATGTATTTAACTTTTTCTTCCGTTATTGTCGATATTACAATCCAGCACTTGTCAACGTATTCCATGTCCCTTACTAGTTTGTCCGAAATCGCTAACTTTTATTCGCTAACTAGGGGAATACGTCGATAGTACAAAATTAACGTAATTAACAACCAGAAGTAGTAACAGTTCTGAATACCGCCTATGCTGATGGCCTGGTCGCATTTTCACGCTTAATAAGCACCAGGGAAGAAAATTGTTCAAGCATTCTTGTTTGCTTGTCAGCGCTTGCAGCAAATATTGACAANTAGTACAAAATTAACGTAATTAACAACCAGAAGTAGTAACAGTTCTGAATACCGCCTATGCTGATGGCCTGGTCGCATTTTCACGCTTAATAAGCACCAGGGAAGAAAATTGTTCAAGCATTCTTGTTTGCTTGTCAGCGCTTGCAGCAAATATTGACAAGCTCGGACATTCTTTCTCCACGTGCGGGCGCATTTGAGACAGCGCTCAAGTTCTAATTCGCCCTTGTCCACGCTTAGAGAGATAGATAGAGAGTCAGCCAACGCTGAAAACAAACTTTCTACGTGTTCGCACTCTAACGCGGGACTCGAACCAGGAACTGCTGGCGCCGTGAGTCAGCACGCTACCTACTGCGCCACGGTGGTCGGTGCTCAGTCATGCGTGAAGAATCACTTCGTCACACACTCACAGTTTCGCCTCTGTATTGTCAGTTACTTTTCTTGCTGATATATGATAGAAATAGGAGTCCAAAAAAAAAAGGATAGCCGAAATGAACTTTATTCTCTTAGCTGCTGGTTTTCACCATTCACTTTCTCTCTTCGCTGAGAACTACTTAAATAACTTTATTGCATTGTTTTTTTTTCTACCTCTTTTCCGAGAAGAAAGTCCTCTTGGGGTGCGTATATTAGAGTTAGAGTTCAGTTTTTCATCCTTTCCGGCGTTGAACGGTTTTGAACAGTTGCAAGTCACAGTTAGAAGAAAGTGGATAAAATTTTNAGTTTTTCATCCTTTCCGGCGTTGAACGGTTTTGAACAGTTGCAAGTCACAGTTAGAAGAAAGTGGATAAAATTTTGACTTTATTATTCCTTTCGTAGTCGTGCTTTCAGAAAAGACTTATAAGCATAGAGGAAAATCGATTCTCCGGGAATACAGAATGACCTGAAAGTAGAATATCATAACAATAAGATAGCCGAAAATTACTTCAGATAAAAATGTGAATCCCCAATTACATATTTAGTTATACTGAACTCGTTTTAAGCTAAACTTTTTATTTTATTTTAATTAAAGGATACTGGAATTACACGCGAAAAAAAGGATGAAAACAACAGCGACGACACAGAATAGTAATAAAACGTTAATTTACGTATCTGCATATATTCCATTTATAAAACATCTTTACCATTACATCTAGGTAAAGGACCGAAACCTGCGGCTTAATAAGTCCAGCTATACATTTATGAGCTGGAGATACATAAAGTTGCCATACCTGTTTCCCTCACACATAAACGTGAATAATTCACAAAAATATTACATTTCTCTCCCCAAGTAAATGTTAACTGATATCTTTTAGCCTGTAATGCTTTCCTCCAATTTTAGCCAACTCAAACAACTACTTTATAAAGTATTGCAATAAGAAAGTATGATCAATATATATAACGGAACCCTATGGATTTGGATTATATTAAATTAAGAAAAATAAGAGGGTTTTACAAACAATAATAATAAAACGTTTCAGTTACTGCGTTAAAAGATGGATTTCAGGCAAGCAACGTTATTTCTGGGCAGAAACAGCGTAGAAAGGTAGAATAAGAATAAAAGCCAAGGTATAAATATTTGATAAGAGAAAAAAAAAGGACATCAGTATTATAATTAAATTGTGGGAGCCAGTCCCAGAAAGAACACAGTAGAGAAATGTTGTATCTTAATTCATTGTAATGTTAAAAAAAAGAAAATTTTTCCTTTAATAATTCAAGATTCCCCATTGCTGGCATGCAAAGTTTTATATTTCTTTTAACGTAAGTACCTAATTTTCTGGTTATTAAAACTTGCGGCATCGCATATATGTAATACTGATTTTAAAGTTGGATCTGGAATCCCTTGTGTCCTTAGTAAATAGGGGTAAGATAGCGTGCCTGGTTTCCACGAGCAAATGACAAACAAAGTGCGACCGTTGAATATACGGAATACCACAAAACGCAGAAAGCCACGACATGTGTTTCCCACGATTACGGAAATAGTTACTGGCCAGGTATAATAGCCTCCGTATGGTCGTGACACCGTTGTGCGGCCATAAAAATGACTATACGCTGTTGACGGGTAATTAAACAAATTTTTAATTAACATTCTAAAAACGTCACTACCCCCACCTGCACCTATTTTTCCAGGCAAACTAACTGGAATGCGCCCCGTAAAGTTGGTAACGACGAAGGACGTGTAGTTCCACAGCTTAACGTTCAATTATCAGTGTTATTTAAACTTTTGTAAATACTGGAATGGTTTTTGTTTTTACGCATGCAAATGTAACAATTATCAATTTTGTAAGCTATTTACGTTTCCTAGCGAGTTCACAGTTTCGCTACATGGACGCATGAATAAAGTGATCAGGCGGATGGCAATGTTAATTCTACGCGTGGCGGAAGAATACACAATGTGCATACATGTAGATATCAAGCACAGTAAAGATCCCGTAAATTACGTCATTGCGCTTTATCTTGTTAGAGGCCGCATAACATGAACCGGGTTCCCTATTTTGTTTTAGTAATCGTTTTGCTGCGCTGAAAGACGATCGTGTAAAAAGCCGAAATGAGCAGTGCAGTGCACGTTTCAGAAAGGCCCCATCAACTTTAATTGCGAATACAGAACATGTCTCATATTTCCTAATCGAAATTCTGCTTTCTGAGTTTTTTTTTTTTTTTTTNAGTTTTTCATCCTTTCCGGCGTTGAACGGTTTTGAACAGTTGCAAGTCACAGTTAGAAGAAAGTGGATAAAATTTTTACTTTTTTATTCCTTTCGTAGTCGTGCTTTTAGAAAAGACTTATAAGTATAGAGGAAAATCGATTCTCCGGGAATACAGAATGACCTGAAAGTAGAATATCATAACAATAAGATAGCCGAAAATTACTTCAGATAAAAATGTGAATCCCCAATTACATATTTAGTTATACTGAACTCGTTTTAAGCTAAACTTTTTATTTTATTTTAATTAAAGGATACTGGAATTACACGCGAAAAAAAGGATGAAAACAACAGCGACGACACAGAATAGTAATAAAACGTTAATTTACGTATCTGCATATATTCCATTTATAAAACATCTTTACCATTACATCTAGGTAAAGGACCGAAACCTGCGGCTTAATAAGTCCAGCTATACATTTATGAGCTGGAGATACATAAAGTTGCCATACCTGTTTCCCTCACACATAAACGTGAATAATTCACAAAAATATTACATTTCTCTCCCCAAGTAAATGTTAACTGATATCTTTTAGCCTGTAATGCTTTCCTCCAATTTTAGCCAACTCAAACCACTACTTTATAAAGTATTGCAATAAGAAATTATGATCAATNTTAGCCAACTCAAACAACTACTTTATAAAGTATTGCAATAAGAAAGTATGATCAATATATATAACGGAACCCTATGGATTTGGATTATATTAAATTAAGAAAAATAAGAGGGTTTTACAAACAATAATAATAAAACGTTTGAGTTACTGCGTTAAAAGATGGATTTCAGGCAAGCAACGTTATTTCTGGGCAGAAACAGCGTAGAAAGGTAGAATAAGAATAAAAGCCAAAGTATAAATATTTGATAAGAGAAAAAAAAAAAGGATATCAGTATTATAATTAAATTGTAGGAGCCAGTCCCAGAAAGAACACAGTAGAGAAATGTTGTATCTTAATTCATTGTAATGTTAAAAAAAAGAAAATTTTTCCTTTAATAATTCAAGATTCCCCATTGCTGGCATACAAAGTTTTATATTTCTTTTAACGTAAGTACCTAATTTTCTGGTTATTAAAACTTGCGGCATCGCATATATGTAATACTGATTTTAAAGTTGGATCTGGAATCCCTTGTGTCCTTAGTAAATAGGGGTAAGATAGCGTGCCTGGTTTCCACGAGCAAATGACAAACAAAGTGCGACCGTTGAATATACGGAATACCACAAAACGCAGAAAGCCACGACATGTGTTTCCCACGATTACGGAAATAGTTACTGGCCAGGTATAATAGCCTCCGTATGGTCGTGACACCGTTGTGCGGCCATAAAAATGACTATACGCTGTTGACGGGTAATTAAACAAATTTTTAATTAACATTCTAAAAACGTCACTACCCCCACCTGCACCTATTTTTCCAGGCAAACTAACTGGAATGCGCCCCGTAAAGTTGGTAACGACGAAGGACGTGTAGTTCCACAGCTTAACGTTCAATTATCAGTGTTATTTAAACTTTTGTAAATACTGGAATTGTTATTGTTTTTATGCATACAAGTGTAACAATTATCAATTATGTAAGCTATTTACGTTTACTAGCGAGTTCACCGTTTCGCTACATGGACGCACGAATAAAGTGATCAGGCGTATGGCAATGTTAATTCTACGCGTGGCGGAAGAATACACAATGTGTATACACGTATATATCGAGCACTGTTAAAGATCCCGTAAATTACGTCATCGCGCCTTATCTTGTTCGAGCCCGTATAACATGAACCAGGTTCCCGATTTTGTTTTAGTAATAGTTTTGGAGCGCTGAAAGACGATCGTGTAAAAAGCCGAAATGAGCAGTGCAGTGCAGGTTTCAGAAAGGCCCCACAGAACATGTCTCATATTTCCTAATCGAAATTCTGCTTTCTGAGTTTTTTTTTTTTTTTTACAATTTTTGAAGCATACCTTTGAAAAATTACCCCGCGTATGACGTTCTTGGTTCTTTCCTATGTATGTTACATATTACATATCACACGCGTCTTACACTTAAGTTAGAAATACCTCATTTTTTATAAAATATATTTCCTACTTGTATTTAAACTCTAATTTATAATATTTTATGAATAAAAATTTGGAGGAAATAGGTGTGTTGGCAATGCCTAGTAAGAAAAAAAATGTATGCAAAATGCATGAGCTGGAGAAACATACTGGATATATAACTTCAGCAGGGCTTCAGAAAAGTTGGAATGACTATATCGTGTGATTGTCCTTCTGGGTTTTCAACTTCACGATTTTCTCACAGCGCCTGCGCAAACCTGATTCAGTCTGAAACGAGTGTCCGTAGACAGAACGGACTGTGCTACTGCACATACACTAGAGAGCCAAAAAAAAAAAAAAAAAAAAAAAAAAAAAAAAAAAAAAAAAAAACTGGTAAAGGTGTGCGTATGCAAATAACAGAGGTAAGGAACCAATCAGAGTAAGGCGATGCGGTCGGCAGCTAGATCGGTTACTGCTGCTTCAATGGCAGGTTATCAAGATTTAAGTGAGTTTGAACGCGGTGTTATAGTCGGCGTACGGGAGATGGGACATAGAATCTCCGAGATAGCGATAACGTTTGGATGTTCGCGTACGACCATCTCACGAGTGTACCGTGAATATCGGAAATCTGGTAAAACATCACATCTTCGACATCGCTGCGGCCGGGAAAAGATCGTGAAAGAACGGGAAAAATGACGACTGACGAGAATCATTAAACGTGACAGACGTGCAACCCTTTCTCAAATTGGCGCAGATTGGATTTGTGGACTGCCCTGCAGGAATCATGGTGTGAATTGCCTCCTGCATACCTTCAGACATTAGTCGAGTCCATGCCATGTCGTCTTGCGGCAAAGAGAACCAGGTTCAATCCCCGCCCTGTTCACTCCAGATTTTTGCATGTGGGAATCGTGCCGGACGATGCCACTGGTCAGCGGGTTTTCTCGGGTATCTCCCGCTTCCCCCGTCATTCAATTCCGGCACTGCTCCATTATCACCTGGCTTCACCATCATCGGCTCTCAAGACCTCATGTTGAAAGCCACCCAAATCTCTTCACTCGCTATATAGTACTGACTATGATAATCTTGCATTATTGTAAAAATTGCTTCAGCAGGCGTCCTTGTAATAACGTCAGTTACACTGTAAAGAAAGTCTGTGCTCTGAAAAACAACATTGATTAGTAAATAGGAGAGAAGAAAAACGTCTTAAAATTACATTCAGTACAAAAAATATCACGACGGCTTCAAGAGTTTTGCAAAACCTCATCAGACAGCAGCGTTGCAACATGCAACGCGTTACGCGTAATAATTTATGTTATGCAAAAACATCTCAATTATTAAAATCATAATTTCCGTGATTTGAAGCGGCATTAACTATATAATTTTCTTAACATTATTCATTTTTATTTTATTGAATTACAGAAACCCTTATGGTAATCTTGCTTGAAGAAGCATTTTTTTTTTGCCAAACATGCATTCTGAAACACAGAAAAATTAAATAAGTTGTAATTTAGTTAAAACTTAACACTTTTAAACTGTTTTAATTTTAACATTCAAGTAATTTAAAATATTTTACATTATTACAAATTNTACACTGTAAAGAAAGTCTGTGCTCTGAAAAACAACATTGATTAGTAAATAGGAGAGAAGAAAAACGTCTTAAAATACATTCAGTACAAAAAATATCACGACGGCTCCAAGAGTTTTGCAAAACCTCATCAGAGAGCAGCGTTGCAACATGCAACGCGTTACGCGTAATAATTTATGTTATGCAAAAACATCTCAATTATTAAAATCATNGCGTTGCAACATGCAACGCGTTACGCGTAATAATTTATGTTATGCAAAAACATCTCAATTATTAAAATCATAATTTTCGTGATTTGAAGCGGCATTAACTATATAATTTTCTTCACATTATTCATTTTTATTTCATTCAATTACAGAAAACTTTATGGTAATCTTGCTTGAAGAAGAATTTTTTTTTTGCCAAACATGCATTCTGAAACACAGCAAAATTAAATAAGTTGTAATTTAATTAAAACTTAACACTTTTAAACTGTTTTAATTTTAACATTCAAGTAATTTAAAATATTTTACATTATTACAAATTNATTAAAACTTAACACTTTTAAACTGTTTTAATTTTAACATTCAAGTAATTTAAAATATTTTACATTATTACAAATTTTATGAATTTTTCTACTATGTGCAAAGAAAATCGTAATTTTATGCCAATTATGGTAGTGTGTGTACTGGTTTTTAATAAATTCTGCATGTTGTAAAGTCGGGTAGAAGGCTCCGTTCGAAGCCATTCTCCTGCCTTATGACAATTGAACACGGGGCCGCTGAAATGTAACTGGAAGCAGAAGGGACTAAGCTTGGCTGTCTGATGGTTTCCGACGTGCATATACAGAACAGTCTATTAGTGGTATCTTCACACGTTATGAATCAAACCTTTAAAAACACCCCATGTATTACGTGCTTCGTTTTCTCCTAAATATCGCACGTATTTCAAAAGTTTTATACTTCTGTTAACATAAAAGTGCCTTATTTCTTGTTAAATTTAACTTTCAGTTATATTTTTATGTGTAAATTGTAATATTTCATTTCCATATAGTGTGAACAAAAGCACCTATAAAGAATGTTTGTTGGTAAATCCTAGTAAGAAATAGTCCTTATGAAAAATATGATTACACTGAGCGCGAACGAATTCGGTGCGTTGGCCTACTGGTGTAACTTTCTAAGCTATGTTTGTACGACGCGGATGAATATCCTGCAAGTAGAACTTCAGCAAGGCTTCTGAAAAGTTTGAAGTAACCGCGATTGTAGTATATACTTATCTGCACGCAACGGAGTCGAGGACACACGATAGACATTACACATGTAGCGCCGTCCATGGAAATTTGCTGCCAAAATAGACGAAGGATTTTTGAAATTTCTAACGGGTTTTTGCAGAATTTTTTGTATGCAACGTCGCGACCTGAAACAAGTGTTTTCGTCATTATTTTTTACTTCAACCTACCGACCTTCCTCTTCTCGGGAGATAAAGCCTACCAGAAAAAAAAATGCCGCGTGGTCTGTTCACGTGAATGTCCACGAATGAGCACGCAGCAAGAAGGGAAAGTAATTAAAGCCACACCCCAATTATTCTAGGACAACGTCTGCACGCAATCGTAGGGGAAGGAGAGAGGGTTGCTAAGTGCTGAAGACGGCTAGAGAAAGAGATAGACAGATAGAGAGAGAGAGTGCAAAACGGAGATCGCTGGAAGGGCAATTGGCCAGGGGGTGGAGTGGTTGCTGTCGCCTGCTGCCAGACAAACACTAGTGATGCATCGCCGTAATTGGATCACAGAGAAAGGGGGTTCCTCTCCCCCCTCCCCCACTCACAAAGGCATCAGATTAGTCCTACGCCATCCTGCAAAACAGAGCTCCGGCCCGAGCATTTACCAACAATGGCGGACCCCGAGTGCTATTATATCTCTCGGGCTCGTTGTTGCCGGAGAGAGGAGACGGCGGCGGCGGCCGGAACTCACGGTTGGCAACACCGCTTCCGTCATTTCCGTCCACGTCCTGTCACCCCCACCCTCAACACCTTCCTAACAAGTCCTCCGCCTCCCTCCTGGGTTGAATGCGCGGCCGGAGTATCGGGCCGTGAACACACGCCCCCAGCGTGCTCAGGTTCGCTCCCTCGCGTCGGAACAATTTCTCGGTTTTCAAACCGTTTGTGCATCCTCCATTGTTGACGACAGCCGGCAGTCGCGTGATCTTCAGCCCAATAGCAGGGCAACTTATTTTTTTTCTATCCTTCCTTCCATCAAATATTTACCCAACTTTAACTTTCGACGGACGGGTGGATGAGACGCCGCCTTCTGACAACATTACTCAGAGTTGTGAATTTAAAAAAAATTTAATGTTAAAAACTTAAATATAAAAATTTTTATTAGTTAAAAAAAAATTTATTTTCTTAGAATGTTTCTTTCTTGACAATGTATTTACAACCAAAATATATATCTCCAACTAAAGAAAGATCGCGATGTTAAGTTGTCACACTTAAAATTTTGCCGTTCATGACGAATGACGGACGACGGATTTTTGGGAATCGATTTCAACTGACGGATGAAAACCAAAGACGGATGACTGCCGGACGGATGGGCGACTGACGTATGCTGCGGAATATTGTGAGTCTAGCTTTAATAAAAGAACGGTGCCGAAGACAACGCATTTTTACTTTTGTTAGTTTACAAAACCTTTAAAAGAATTATATCATTTTCCCGTCTCCCGTTTATAAAAAAAAATAAAAGTGTTGATCTGAATAAATAAAAAAAACATTTGTAACACACTTACATACGAAGGTACGAAGATATTTCAATACTAAAACGGATTGCTTTCCTGAAAATTCAAGTAAACATACCTACGTAAAGCTGGTTCAAAGTTTTGAGAATCCTGTTTGGAATACATGCGTTCATCATGTGAAACCCTGGGTATGTGCTATGCCAGTTATTATTCTTGTTGTGATAAAATAAATAGAAGCGAATTACTGCGGCTAACAGTTTTTGAACAGCGACATTGTATGAGATGTTGGGCCATACAACTTCTTCCGTAACTCGCTGTTATTAGCGTTTATGTTAATCTGTTTGTAAATATGAACATGTTAATCTACTGAATGTTTACTTTTGCGTTCTTTAATCATTTACAAGACCACAATTTCAAAGCATTAATTTGGACATACGCTAATTCCACACTTTGTTGTGAGACACGGAAAACACACAACATGATATAAAAACGTGGCTACATAATTTGTATCTTTTCAACCGGTTTCATTAAAACGTTTGTGATAAATTTTTACGATGGGACATGAAGTTTTATTAATGGAATTCATTTAAAGGCAAAATAAATGAAGTTTTAGTTTAATAAATTGAATTCAATAAACATTTAATCTTGTGAAATAGCCATCACACCGAAGTAGAAGGCAGTAAACACTCCATTTTCAAATTCTCTCTAAATCTCAATCATTAATTTCAGTCAATAAATTATTTAACTGACTTTCAGTTAGTGAGCTGTTATCTACTGTCGAATCAGTGTTACGCATTGATGTATAATTTCCAGGCTAGTGCAACTTACTAGGAAACAGTAGATATCGCTGTATATTCAGTGGATATCAGCAGTACAATTTTACTGATCTAAGTGGAGCAGTTTCAACAGGTCTGCAGTCAAAATCGTCGATTTGAAGCAGTTTAAACTTTTTCGATTTTAGATTGTATTAAATTTCAAATGTATAGAATTAAATAAACTTTAATTGCACATTTAATTTCCCTGCGTGTCACAAGTTCTTTGTGAGTTTACGCTGACCATAACTTACTTAAAGTGTACATAAAACTTATAATTTAAAAAAGATTACACTCTATACAATAATTTTATTTGCTTACATATCAAAGCAAGCTTTTAAACTACTAATGTACAATCGATTATCTCGTCATGAGTCTCATGTATATCGCAGAAATTGGTTTTATTTTTATGATAAATTTAATTTTTTTTTGCGTTCTTTACGGCTGAAGATATATTTAAAGTAAATTTCACTCTTAACATTTAAAATGTATGTGTTGTAATTACTCGATAAATGTGAAAATAGCCGTACAGATAGGTGCAAGATCCTATGTCCAGCCTTACATCGCATAACTCAGAAAAATAGTCGTGTGTGTACGACTATAGTTGTACGCATGGCAACACTGGCCGGAGAGGGACAGGATTTCCGGGATGAAAGTTTCAAGGAAAACCTCAGGAAGGTATCGAAAAGACATGACGCAGTATACTCAGGGCCAGTGCATAATGGCAGCTGGTGTGTAAAAAAATGTATTTACTAATTGTTTTTGTGTGTTATTTCTTTCCACCTGTCAAATATGCATTTTTGTGCCTCAACGCGTCACTTCCGTCCATATATTCCTATACAATATTTGCTTGTTTTAGTGAGCTCTAACACCCCGCAATGTTTGTCCCATGATTTTAAAATCATCCTGTATATTGTACACATCCCTATGTTTTAGGTGGATGTTTTGACGCTTCGCAGAGAAAACATTTGGCATGTACGCACGTCTTTGATTATACGAATCTTAATGTAATTTATTCACTGCCGCAACGAATGTTCTGCATACTTCACTTCGATATTAATGTCTAGTACGTCATATTTTTACGTCGGATATTATGATATAAAATTTTTCTCTTAATCGCGTAACTTCTTGTTCGATACGTAAATGGCCATTATCTGCGAGGTATGTCGCCAGGTTGTTAATTATTTGAAAGACCAATGCATTTATTTGTTTCAGATACTTTGTTTGCGGCCTTGTATATTCCAGTCATACAGATGCACAGTATCATAATGCTGCCTTATCACAATGCTGTCTTATCACTGAATTATCACTGTTTCATTTCTTTGTTGGTATTTATTTGCCGTTTTTTTAAAATTGGTATTAAGACAACGACATTAGAAAACAATTGGTTATTGTGTAACAAGTAATGAGCATTTATACTTCTGAAATAATAGGTATTCCGTTTGTAGGGGCCTCTCTCACAATGAAATACATTTAAATTTACTTATTTTTTTTTTATTATGTTGTGTTACGGGCTAGGTAATTGTATCAAGCGCAAATTTCGTAAGTCTCAATGGCCCATGCGGGTTGTTTTAATCACGCCTCAATGGCTTTGATAACACTGATGGACGTAAAGGTCATTTCAATTTTAAAGAGTCATAAAGTTTATATTACGTGCGAAAATAATTTGCTGCCTTTCCCGTTTATGCGATGAAATGCAAAATTTCAGCTGTATTACTTTGCATTCAGAATTTGCCGGGATATTAGGCGAAATGAAATGAAAAATACAACCCCCAAAAATAATCTGTCTGTTTGTAGTTTAACCAAAACATTAGGCACAGGTTAATAAAAGACGGGTGGCTATAAATCCATTCGTGCGAGAGTAAATTTGTAAATGATTGGCTCGNAACCGCAAAAATAATCTGTCTGTTTGTAGTTTAACCAAAAAATTAGGCACAGGTTAATAAAAGACGGGTGGCTATAAATCCATTCGTGCGAGAGTAAATTTGTAAATGATTGGCTCGGTTGAGTTGGTTTGTGACGAAGCCATTAGAGGGTTGCTTGCCTCTCTGTTACAGAAAAAAAATTAACAAAAATGTGAGAGGTATTTCAAGATCACCGAAACAAGGTAAGAGGGAGAACTGACGCCGGCGTGAGAGAGTTTGAGCAATACCTTTACCAGAAACAACTGTCAAAAAAATACGTTTTTTTTTTTTGGCATTTCAGGGAAATTTTGCCAGTTCGCTAAATAAATTGTCAAGCAATTTATATTATTTTACTATACCTTGCTCTCTGCCACAGATAACGTCATGATAACAGTTGAGTTGATTATTACGAGAAAACCACGAAATCATACCAACACGAAAAACTGCCTACTCCGCTACAACAGGAAAATTAATGTAACCCACAGGAAATTCCACAAATCAGTGCCAACATGAATCCAATTAATAAAGAAATTCTCCCAGGCGAGTTAACGAGGTGGAAAATTGTGCGTGCTCTGCTGTCAACGAAAATTATTCGTTTCCCATTGCGATTTGTTATTCATCAGAATTACAGCGGATGAGGAGATGAAACACCAATTCATTTACTTTGTATTCAAGCTAGCCAGGATTTAGCATTTTTATAGTTTTTTTACATAAGAAAGTTACACCTTGGAAACTTCTCCGAAATAAAATAAAAACATCTTAAAAACCTCGCTAAAGTAGGAAAACAAGACGGTTTTTATTTATCTTCCAACTTTTTAAATTATATCACATTCATGCATGTTTTTTATGAAAATACCTGGAAAAATATGTACGTGATATTCCGTTTTGTAAACGATAACCTGTCATCCAGAACTGTACACCGTGTATCTCAGTCTGGAGTTTAGTATGTGAGAAGTAGTTTACTCGTTGCCGGAAGCCAACGGGTTTTGTCACGACATTAATCCATTCCAGCGGCGCGTTTGGTGAACTGTCACAAAGATAAGCTGTGTTCTGCTCCGTGCCGTACCCAATCGTCTGCTAGCTTACAAATAGGCCACTTAAACGCAGTAGTGCATTTGACGTCACAGCACGCGTGTAATGGGGTACCTTTCTCGTGAGTGGCCGCAGTACGTTCAGTTCCTCCACGGCTCCGCTCTGGTCACCGGCTCCCTCTGCGTGCGCCGAGCGGGTACTGCTCTGAGCAAGCACGAGCTCACCTCGCAACGCTTCACCACACGCCGCGCCGATCCACTCCTGTCCGTCTATGCTGTACGCCTCTGCATGTTTAGTTTGCGCCCTTGTGCACGCATTGCCACTCGCAGAAGTATTAAAGAGAGTGTACTAACAACACGTGCGTTATCGACGGTTCTCCCGACGTTAAACTGAAGTACATAACGTCCTCCAGCAGCAAAAAAAAAAAAATTCACCAGGCCGAATCACTAAATGTAGACAATACCTTAGAAATAGCCAAAACATTACAAAAATTATTTTTCGCGTTTACTAGAGATAATTATCTGAGCTCAGTACAAGCATTTCTGTATTCTTGTGCAGCGATTGCGCGGCAAGACTAAATACCGTTGTAAATAATCGCTCCCAGGCCGGGTTCCAGTTTGTCTGGTTTTCGTAATTTTTCTTATCGTAATTTTACGTTTTGCATTTTGTATGTATTTAATTGGTACACAGTGATAATCGAAAGTTTAAAATGCAATGCTGTTAACTGTTCGACAAAACTATCTGACTGATCCAAAAAAAGGGGAAATAATTTTTGTACACAAAACCAGGGACTTCTTAAAATGTACGGCATATCTTCGTAAAATCATGTTTAAAACACTGTTTAACTTTAAAAATCACCATAATAATATAATAAGTACGTCGTATAATACTACTACCAAAAAAAAGTTCATGTTTAAGTTCAAATTTCATTAATATTTCAACAACTTTCTTTAGTCAATAGTTATTTTGAAGGTTATTCGAATTTGTTTATAATAACAACTTCAGCGTACTCGTGTTTAACATTTAAATCCGGCAAAACTTACATCACTGCGATTTGGTAATTTGTAAATTCCTAAGTGGTTAAAACGCAAAACGCAAATGGAAAAAAAAATGTCATTAGTAACATGACCTCCGACACGTGCGCCGTTGTGAATAAGTGTACCGTGTTTAACTTTCGTAGAGATAGGATGAAGGTGGCTCGAGGTAACTACATACGTTTTCGCACGGCAGAGCCACCAATGTACAGAACAACTAGCTNGATAGGATGAAGGTGGCTCGAGGTAACTACATACGTTTTCGCACGGCAGAGCCACCAATGTACAGAACAACTAGCTGTAATTGAGTTTGAAACAGTGACGTGTGGTGTGGTGTTGCAAGGTAAGCTGGCGTCAGCTGTGTGCTGTACCCTGTTGCTTGCTAGTTCGCACTTCCACCGCTAGAACGTAGCTCGGCAGGTGAGGCCACAGGACGTGTGTAATGGGTCCCTTGCTGCTCGCTCGTGAGTGGTCTAAATGCACTCAATATTCCTAGTCTGCACTGTGGTTACTATCTCCTGCTGCGNCTTGCTGCTCGCTCGTGAGTGGTCGAAATGCACTCAATATTCCTAGTCTGCACTGTGGTTACTATCTCCTGCTGCGCGCACCCGAGAATGTACAGCAGTGAGCAAGCACCAGTTAGAAAAGGAATTTCAGGGCTCAAAAACTGACAACTGCGGGACGTCCCCCATATCTCGAGCTCAGGGTGAATCAGCAGTCGTGAAATTGGATTGATAGAATTCTTGCCGCAGCCTGCTTTACAGATTTTTTCTTAACGTTTAACTGATCGACAGGGCATAGGGAATTGGTTTGTACATTTTATTAAGCGGGTATTAAATTTCTCCGGTTACCATAAGGTATCATTTCTGTAATTGCCTGCAAGAAATTGTATGTTAATTCTTTCCAGCGGTTGCTAGTTAAAAGATAATAAGTGGAGTGAAGTTGTGGTATTTTAATAAACCTCCGCAATCTGTTATTTATGCTACGGCGTGTAAAACCTTTTGTCGAGCCTTTCGAAACGGAACCTGTGGCAAGAAAACGTATTAATCCAAGACGTCTGGGACGTGCATTCCCCCGATTATCACCGCGACTTCGCGATGTTTCTCGCGAATTGGGGCACGACAGACAGATGGGGTCCCTGCTAGCGGGAACTTGGTGCTTCTCCAAGCACCTCGCATTCCCGTCGTGCCCGCGCCCGGAGCAGCAGAGAACGTATTTCTCACTGCGGAATTACGTAATGTGCCTCCCCCACCGCCCTCGCCAGGCTTCATACCAACGGAACCACTACACTTCGCAGGGAGGATCCCCCGGTTATTAGGGGGAGTTGTACTCATCGCGCCCTGCCATTCAACACGGGACCCACAGCTGCGCGCGCTATCGCAGGTGCGTGTGGCTCCAACTTCGTTCAAGAAGTACGGAACTCGTGCCAGGGACCTCGAGTGCCATCAGCGTGTTTCCCTCCTTCCCCCCTCGAAACTCCTGTGCGAACGAACGGCCCGACATCTAGCACAACTTAGGTATCTCTAGTCTCTGAATAGTGTAAAACAAAGTCGCTTATTATCCGCGTTTGTCCTGAGTATTCGCTTGGTACTTCTATATTCCTTGATGGATTTTGATGCGGTTTTCAACATCATTAAGAGAACTTCTTGAGGAATGTTTTAAGTACACGATTAATTTATATTTAATGTTAGGATAGTTGAGAAGTGTCGAACCGTTTGTAATAAAGTCGTAAAAAAAACCGCTCTTAGGGCGCTTACATGGCTTGCGCTGACTAAACCATAAAAGATACATAAAATGTTAGTGTACTCAAGAACTGTGCTCACAAAAAGGTCTACAGAAAAGTTCACGATATCATATGTTTATCTTTTAAGGATGACCCACAGTAACCATTTTTGTCTTTCAAACTGTCGCTGTAAAAACTAAATTGTTACCGGGTGAAGCCGGGCCGGTTCGCTAGTCATGTATAAAATATTTTGTTTTTGTAATAATGAAAATCAGGATTATTAACAAACACGTTTTTTAAGTTTTAAAAANTTCTTGATGGATTTTGATGCGGTTTTCAACATCATTAAGAGAACTTCTTGAGGAATGTTTTAAGTGCACGATTAATTTATATTTAATGTTAGGATAGTTGAGAAGTGTCGAACCGTTTGTAATAAAGTCGTAAAAAAAACCGCTCTTAGGGCGCTTACATGGCTTGCGCTGACTAAACCATAAAATATACATAAAATGTTAGTGTACTAAAGAACTGTAGCTCACAAAAAGGTCTACAGAAAAGTTCACGATATCATATGTTTATCTTTTAAGGATGACCCACATTAACCATTTTTGTCTTTCAAACTGTCGCTGTAAAAACTAAATTGTTACCGGGTGAAGCCGGGCCGGTTCGCTAGTCATGTATAAAATATTTTGTTTTTGTAATAATGAAAATCAGGATTATTAACAAACACGTTTTTTAAGTTTTAAAAACGAGGATATGTTTCTGCTTACATGTTCTTAAAATAGCAGTTAACAAAAAAAATTTCGTGAAAGAAAAAAGTGAAATAAGAAGCGCTGTGTTCGTCTCATAGAATGCGGAGGCACTATTAGTAAGGAACAGCGACGTTCATTGGCTTCGGTATGGAATGAAGAGGTCATAACATCGTAATTTGCTTCAATGAAACATCCGGAGAAACTGTCGTTTTCGTTGAAAACTTGACGATGGGTACTCACCTGCTCACTTAAGCATGATAAACAATTTTAAAGGGCAGGGAGTATAAAGTTGAAATTATATGCTTAAGCTTAATTTCGTATTACGTAGTGTACTGTTGGGACTTCCTCGCCACGAGCAACGGTAGCACACAAAAGAAAATGCTCCCAGTGGTTGTTAAGGCGCCCGTCTACCTGGTGCTTGAACTGCGTTGCAGAGTGTTCCAAATACACGTTTTTAAACGAAACTATTAAGTGTGCGTCCAACGTGCTGATCTACGAAAACAACACACACTTCAGACGAGAGCTGTATAGTACTTTTAAAATATCACGTACGTTAAAAACATCAATTCAGAGTACTCCAAAACCGCTAAAAACGGCCTTTCCAAGGCGCTGTAGCTCAAAATGCACGCATCAGATACATACCAAACCACTATAGGGGCCTGCATTGAACCTTCCTAAAGACTTTCCACTAATAAAATTATATGTTTGCCGCTGAAAGTCCCATAGGTACACGCAGCACGACGAGAACACTGCACGCCAGTTTAGAGCCTTGCGCTTAGAGGCAATGGCGTACTTGATGCGTGTGACAGTGTCGCCCTTATCGCTCCCGCGCTTCTCGGCCTAGACGTCGGAACAAAGTTCCAGATAGACGGGCGCCTTAAGGTCTCTGTATACCTGGCGCTTGAACTGCACTGCAGAGCGTCTTAAGTACACGTTTTCCCACGAAACTATTAGACATGTGACCAGCGTGCTCATCATGAAAAGAACGCAAGCTTCAGACGAGAGCCGTTGAGTTTTTCAAAGACCTCAAGCACATTAGAAACCCTCTTTCAGAGAAATCCAACGTGGCTGAAAAAGCCTTTTCCAAATCGACCGTATCTCAAAATATACGCATCAGATACATTCAAGCCCACTCGATGGCCCTGCACTGTACTCTCCTACAGACTTTCACAAATAAATTAATCTGGTTACCGCTGAAAGTCCCGCGCGTGCACGCAGCGCGACGAGAATATTACACTCCAGTACCGAGCCTTGCCCTTAGAGGCGAACGACGCACACGACGCGCCTGGCAGAGTCGCCCTTATCGCTCCCGCGCGTCTCGTCCTCAAACGACCGAAAACATCTCCCTGTCGGAAGGCCCCTTTGACGCGTGTTAAGTAAACAGCGGAGACCGCTACACGACGGCAGCGAACGCAAGAACCTGCTGAGATGCGGAGGATGTCTGGGTCTTTGTCGAGATCGTACGATGGCGCCCAACTGCCGACGTATCGCGAGCCGTAGCGTCTATCGGGATCTGAATAAGGACCGACAAGAAACGATGGTGACAGGCCCGAGGGGGTGGAGACGAGGAGTGTATGGACCAGGACACGGGATGAGGCAACAGAGAGCAGTCGGCGAAAGGACACTACGGGAGGCCAAAACTCCTACCGCTCCCTACAATCCCTTCCTCAGGAACGTCCTGGATATCTAGCGGAATTATTGCACTCTCTACGNAGTCCCGCGCGTGCACGCAGCGCGACGAGAATATTACACTCCAGTACCGAGCCTTGCCCTTAGAGGCGAACGACGCACACGACGCGCCTGGCAGAGTCGCCCTTATCGCTCCCGCGCGTCTCGTCCTCAAACGACCGAAAACATCTCCCTGTCGGAAGGCCCCTTTGACGCGTGTTAAGTAAACAGCGGAGACCGCTACACGACGGCAGCGAACGCAAGAACCTGCTGAGATGCGGAGGATGTCTGGGTCTTTGTCGAGATCGTACGATGGCGCCCAACTGCCGACGTATCGCGAGCCGTAGCGTCTATCGGGATCTGAATAAGGACCGACAAGAAACGAGGGTGACAGGCCCGAGGGGGTGGAGACGAGGAGTGTATGGACCAGGACACGGGATGAGGTAACAGAGAGCAGTCGGCGAAAGGACACTACTGGAGGCTAAAACTCCTACCGCTCCCTACAATCCCTTCCTCAGGAACGTCCTGGATATCTAGCGGAATTATTGCACTCTCTACGGGGCAGCGGTGGCGTGGTGGCCAGGGCGCTCGCCTCCCACCACGGCGATCCGGGCTCGATCCCCGGCGGGTTCACTCCCGGATCTTCGCATGTGGGAATCGTGCTGGACGGTGCCGCTTGCCGGTGGGTTTTCTCGGGGTACTCCCGTTTCCCCCGCCCTTGCATTCCAGCGCCGCTCCGTTCCAGGGTTTCATTTCTGTCATGCTCGGGAATGACGGTCACCTACGGGTCCCACCTGGAAAGACCGTCACTCGGTGGATGTTGCCTTGCCCTGGGTGCACTTCCCACACGCCATTATTATTATTTTGCACTCTCTGTTATAACAGCTCTGGAGTCCATTCACGGTTACTTACAACTTTCACAGAAGCCCTGCTAAAGATCTACGTCCACGATATCCCTCCGCCTCGTGCAAACAAATCTTAACCGAGTCTAGAAAATTACACCAAAGGGACCGCATTTGTATGCACGCCGTTTAATAATATTTTGTATGACAACTATTTATTACCAGGAATTACCAGCACAGCTATTTTCTCCCTGGATTATTTTCTATTAATCGTAAATGAACCGTTAAAATAATTTATACACAAAGTGTAAATAATGTTGCAATTCAACCAACAACAAGGTACTTATATGTTCATTTATGCTAACACGAGCATAAAAAGCTTGTGATATATGACATATTTAAGAAAACTCAATCAACCAAATGAGAGCAGTAGCTATCATAACATCCTTACTCCCCTATTTTTGGTAAAAACAATTAATTACATAATAAAAGAATATGGCTGCGATTAATTAACTGCTTTATCGACAGTTATCTGTACCAGTAACAAACATGTATTTACACACCATTATGCTTGAATGGCAGGCGTTTAAATAAAATGTTTTATAATTTCTACGAGTTTTCCATTTGCCCAGCCACACAGTCATCGTGTATCAGTTCGGTGAGGGAGACGCTATGAAACTGTACAGTAATATGCACATATAACGAAAAATATAGGTAATGTTTTTTTAAGTTGATTTTAAAACACAATAAGAGGGTTAACCAATT
>NQII01008082.1:4632-21064 GCA_002778355.1 Clitarchus hookeri | reverse complement strand
CGAGGTGATGCCAAGTCCTCCTTCTGTTCGCAAGCTCGAGGCCTCGCCCGTGGACGTGGTTGAGGAATCGTCGTCCTACTAGCAGCGAATTTTGCAACCCGTAAATCGACACCTGTAATTAGAGACCTGAAAAATTCGCGGATTCGTTTTGTTACAAGCTTTTTTCGATACTTCTTTGGAATTTCTATCTTAATCCGATCCAATTACATTACATATTATAGATAACGTTAAGGAGAATCCAACGATATATCGATCATTTAAATAGGATAAATTTTTCACGAGAAATGAGTGTATAAATTTCACTGAAGATTGCCTCCACGATCTCATTATTTAGTTTTCCTTTTCTCGCACCTTAATTTGGAATTCAAGACACNTTTCACTGAAGATTGCCTCCACGATCTCATTATTTAGTTTTCCTTTTCTCGCACCTTAATTTGGAATTCAAGACACGTGTGTTTATATAACTTCAGCTATTGGACCACGCGGTGTTTGATACCTCCTGGGGAAACGCTAGCACAATCGTCGCNGTGTGTTTATATAACTTCAGCTATTGGACCACGCGGTGTTTGATACCTCCTGGGGAAACGCTAGCACAATCGTCGCCTTCCACTGCGACGGCGGACAACCAACGTGCAGTTGGCATCGGCAAATTTATACATGAGAACATAAGAGTTCAGCCTGCAGGCCGTTGAACTCGCGAATTTTTCAGGTCTCTACCTATAGTTAGGGGCAGTGATATTTCGCGTAATGATTTCAAGACGAGATACAGTCCAAAGCACTGTATGGTCATCCAGCTTCTTTCATTGGCTAAAAAAATGTTCTGGCTCGTGTTCACCGCTTGCGCACGAATCACGAAGGTTCAGTGTCAGAGTTACTTAGTCCTGAGTGGCTTGGTGAAAGACGGACACGGCACCAGCAGCCAATGGAGGTATAACAACAGCTGAGGTGTGTATATAGTATTGAAGTCTACTGTGTGCTCCGATTTTTACGCGAAAAGTCACTGGCCCTAACTATAGTTATGAATGAAATATGATACTTTATAGTTAAAAAATAAGTAAAAATTCAATTTTAAAAAAAATAACATACACTTATGTTAACTTAAGTATAAAACGCTTGTGATACGGTGACATATCTAGAAAACCACCAAACACGTCATACATGGGGTGTTTTTTCAAAGGTTTGATTCAAAAAGTGCGAAGAAACCATGAACATACCATGTTCAAGTTAGTAAACGTCCTAGAAGAATGGCAGGTTAGTTGAGAATTAAAACGTAAACAAACCTGCTAATGACTATTGACTGTGTGATTATGGAAGTTCTCTTGCTGATGGGTATGTTGATGTTTGGAACACGTGCAGAGAACGAAAATTTTTGAACCTCATTTTTAGCCAATGCTTCCTGCACGTTCTGTCTTATACCTACTCATTTTGAAATTTACGTTGACGAAAACGATATTGGCATCATATGCTGCCCGTATATTTCTGAGTTTTTTTAAAGTTTATCTAATTCTCNTACGTTGACGAAAACGATATTGGCATCATATGCTGCCCGTATATTTCTGAGTTTTTTTAAAGTTTATCTAATTCTCTGTCAAAATTTATATCCTTTCGCCAAATATAAAATTGACATTGTGACGCGGTCACCCACTTCATTAAAGGNATTCTCTGTCAAAATTTATATCCTTTCGCCAAATATAAAATTGACATTGTGACGCGGTCACCCACTTCATTAAAGGATCGATAAAGCGTAAAGGGGAAATAGATTGGTTGTCTATTTGTGATACGCCAATTTTAATTTTTTACGTGCGCAAAACCAACATATAATAAATTATGACTTGTTAATATTGGAACACACTTTTTAATTTGATGCATATATCATCAAAGTTAGCTGACTATAAGTATTTAATTTTTTATTATGGCACTGCACGAGTAACTGATTTTGTATTCGTGAGCACCTGTTCAGTTAAAATTTAATAACTAAAGAACAATATCCCTAGAAGGTAAGAATTATAGTCATAGAGGGTTTAGAGTGGTGTCCCGATTTAAGAGTTTTTTTTTTTTTTGTTATTTCCGAAAAAATACATTTTCTTGCATTAATTGTTTTCCATTAACTCAGGAGTGGCTTCAGCTATAACTTTGAAATTTGTACCACTAATTCATTAAATTATGGTGGTAATGTAGATCTACAACGGTGCGGGTAAGACAAATAAGTTCCCCATAAAAATTAAAACCTATTGAAATATTATAAATCTCACGTTATAATTTTTAAAATAATATTTTGTTTTCTGGTATTTATTTTTATTAAAATTTATTAGTGAGGGCACAATGTATGGATATAAAGCCTGTAAAAATTGTATCGCGTAATCTTGAATCGTCCAAGAGAAAAAGGGATATGAATTTGTTAAATTTAACATTGGCGGTATAGGCTCACCTTTTCCGAGCACATGAAAATACTTTGTGCTGGGAGCAAAACAATTTTCTAGGAAAGTCGCCTTGCATAATATTTCTACAGTCACCACATGATTAATTTTTAGTGACCATAAAATTTTAGAGGTAAGTACTAAATATTTTCATGTTTGCTTAAAAAAAAAATTACAAATTTGGCAAGTTGAATAGCAACGGAATATTTTGTTGCTGCTGATGTATGTATAAGCTTTAAACGGAAATCGGTGAGAATTGAGCCAACTCAGTGAAAACTGTGAGAATTGAGCAACTTATAATCAGTTCTAGATAATTAATTAATATAGTGGTTTTATTTAACTGATTTATTTGTGATTTCCCACGTAAACGTCAAGAATGTCACTGCTATAAATCACTTGTTCACAGGTAATTTGTTTGATTCTCTGGTCAGCAGTAGTTTATCAACTGTCATTCAGTGAACGTTATTTCACTGATGATTTGGATTTAGAATGTGCATTCAGTGATGGGACTTTGTCGCCGCTATAGAGTAGAAAATAAAATTAAACAGAAACGAAATAAGTAGCGGTTCTTTCTATGTGGGAGTAGCGATTCTCCGAATGGCCGCGCAAAGCTCCGGGAATCGGCCTTGTTTGCGATGATAGGCCACTACACGCTGCGGAAAGTCTGCTATTGGCTGGGCTGCCGGCCGGCGCTTGGACTTTTCGCGGTCTATTGACCACTTTGGAAATCAACCTTTAAAAAGTGTCACTGCCACTACCTACATAAAGGCACACAGAATAGCAAACGACCANACCACTTTGGAAATCAACCTTTAAAAAGTGTCACTGCCACTACCTACATAAAGGCACACAGAATAGCAAACGACCAATAAAGATAATAACGACGGAGAAAAATGGTTTCATTTATAAACGTACAATTAAGAAATGTTAGGTAAACATCTGTGAATACTGAACTGAAGATCTTTCACTTTCTGTAGTTTTTTAACGCACGTAAAAGTAACGAAAAGCCAAATGTTTAAACTTTTCAAAAAAAATTTCTCAGTTCCGCTTGACCGGGGCATGACTAAAAGTGATCAGGCCAACGACATATGTTAATTTCCCACATGGCGGAAGAACATGCAATTCGCCTACAAGTAGATCTTGAGTAGTGCTTCCAATAGTGCCCAGTTAACCAATAAACACCCTACAGCAGCGTTTCCGAACCTTTGTCAGCCACGGACCACTAGGAAATCAAGCACAATCTTCAAGGACCTCCCCTTAATAAAAAAAACAGCACGTTCCTCGAGCTAAGTAAGCGTAGCGATTACGAGACTTTTGGTGGCCTTTATTCATTATTGTTAAATGGCCCAGAGATGAGACTGCGGACCCCCATACTTATACTCGCGGACCCCCAGAGGGTCCGCGGACCCCAGGTTAAGAAACACTGTCCTACAGGATACCAGGCACTGATTGGCGGACGGTACAGTGTCCCGACATTTCCGGCCAGTGACGTCGTTCGGCCGGCGCTCGCGGCATTGGTTCGCGGTACAAACACCGGCTTCGCCTCTGCATTCTCGAGTGCTCTGCGTTCGCGGGCGCTGGAACGCGGCATCGAACACCTGTTGCCTGCTCTGCATTCTTCCTGTTTTCCACCGCGCTTCGTGGCGCCGCCGTGAGACGCACTCTGCCAGCGTGACGCCAGTGCTATACGCTTGCAACTCTCACCCATCCTATGCCCCCACTATATCCAGGCATTGTAATTACACTTCGGAATTCGCTCGGTCGTCACCCGCGAGCTAATCAGAGCCTCTAATAAGTTGGCCCTGCTCTTGGTTGGCTACGAATGCCAATCACATCACCTTACACGCTGCGTCAATGATTTCTCTGCCAATAATAATACTGCGAGTTGCTCTGTGCTTACTGTGGAAGTGCTTAACTTCAATCAGGGGAGCCTTACTATTGCACCGGGCGTAGATGTGATAATTTTTGCCTGCCCGTAATATTAGAGCCTTTCTACTTGGCTCTTTAATTTCCGTGTGGTATTTCTGGTACAATTCCAAGGCATGCTGTTCTATCTAAATAACGTTTACGCATGTTAATTAAGACATTTCATGGTTTAGATGTTACGGTTTCGGAATCAAGATCTTCGGGTTTATAGTGGACACAAACTTTTCGGAATGAACAGAAGTCTCACTTTTCCAGACAGCACATGTTCTTAAATTGTCTTCAACTCAGAAACGAACACAAACTTTCCGTTAAAACGAACTTTATTAACGGTAAAGTAAAATGGCGTACCCCGGGATTATGTTAAGTTGTACAAAGATGTTCTAGAATTAAACATGATATTTCATATTTTTTATCACGACAGGTAGATAAGAAAACATACGCTTTAATAAAAACTTCGGTACATATTGATGTCTGGCTTTGTTCGTGAATATCGCGTATTCATTGCCGAGTTTGTTTTGTCAAAGCATTGTTTGTATAAGGCATCGGAAAATTTTTCGAGCTAATTTAAATTGACAAAAATTAAAATTCTTTAAGTATAAAAATTGTTAACAGATTCCTTCTTTTCTTTTATTGGATACACACTCTGAAACCGCCAGAATAATGCGATAGACCACCTAATAATTTAAGGTACAGTTTTTTTTCCATCTATAAAATTGTAAGTAATGTTTTTTAAATTTTATAAAAATTTTAATAAGATAAAATTTAATAAGAATTAAAATGCGCAAATAATTTATAAAAGCTTAAACAAGTGTAATTGAAAATAATTCATGCATAATTTACAATTAAAACGTAACTTTAGTTTTGTAATCGGTTTCAATTGAAATATGAATGGAGCGCTAATATTAAATAACCAAATTTCAACAAAATGCATTTTTATGCCAAAATGAAACTTCTACGTGAAAACTTGTCTTGTCTCCGGCATAAAACGTATTTTGTTTAACATTTTGTAAAATTAAAAAGAATACATGTAGGCTATATGTCTCCCGATACGTATTTATGCATTATTGTTGCTAACTAACACCACCGTTTAATGCCAGTAAGCTAATAATTTTGGCGGGTAATATTCTATTAGGAGCATATTTATTGAATTACAGGGCATTAGACGATTAAGAGCTTGATAACGCACTAGCTGTGTTAATCCTGATGTATAAATTTTAACGGTATTAAATAAAATTTTGTCGGTGTTAATTCAGCGAGACAAAACAGCCGCATATGATGGGGAATCACGCAAATCACACACACACATATACACACACATCCACACACAAACACAGAGATCAATGCGGATTCAACGCACATAACCACACAGTAATAAATTCTTAGATATCAGAAATTAGCTCCNAAAACACAGAGATCAATGCGGATTCAACGCACATAACCACACAGTAATAAATTCTTAGATATCAGAAATTAGCTCCATACCACTACACTACAATTTCCCAATGTCTAGGAATAAAAATGTATTGGAGTATTATTTAAGAACTTTTCTCGCGAAGTCTACATTTACCTAACCAGTTTTCTCGCACAAGTACTATAAAATAACTTGTTTCCATGAGCTTCTATTATAATTTTGCGTTGTTTATTAGTAATCAGGCCGTATATATAAGACCAATTTTCCCATAAACACATTTCAAACATTATATCCAGCGTTTCATAATTTAAAAAATTTCACGCTGTTTTATTGAGTTTCTTTAAATGCAGATGTATTCACTATATTTTGACAGCTAGTATTAAGACCAATATATTTACTACAACTAAGGGTCAGAACACGAGTCTAGTTTTTTTTACGAAGGTCCTACAAATAACTACAGTAATATATGGGCCGTTAAAAAATTACAATTCACATTGGCCTGACGTATTCGTGGTCTTAAGCACGGCGTCACAAACATCGAGGTCCCGTTCCTGGAATACTCAGAAATTCTTTTTCTTAGCCACGGCATCACAAACATCAAGGTTCCGTTCCTGGAATACTAAGAAATTCATTGTCTTAACCACTGCATCAGAAACATCGAGGNATCACAAACATCAAGGTTCCGTTCCTGGAATACTAAGAAATTCATTGTCTTAACCACTGCATCAGAAACATCGAGGTTCCGTTCCTGGAATACTTAGAAATTCATTGTCTTAACCACTGCATCAGAAACATCGAGGCTCCGTTCCTGGAATACTAAGAAATTCGTTGTCTTAACCACTGCATCAGAAACATCGAGTTCCTGTTCCTGGAATACTCAGAAATTAATTGTTTTAACAACGGNGTTGTCTTAACCACTGCATCAGAAACATCGAGTTCCTGTTCCTGGAATACTCAGAAATTAATTGTTTTAACAACGGCATCACAAATATCGAGGTCCCGTTCCCCGGAATACTCAGAAATTAATACTGAATTTACTCTTGCTGGTTGCTCTTCTTTGCTAGAAAAGCATTTGACAACACTTATTCGACCAAAACGACAAAAGAAACTGTTTATTTACGCAACTTGAAATAATACTTAGTCATGTTTTCGATATCGCATTGAACCTCAACTGCTCAGATTGTATTTAATTCAAAATTTTCTTCTATTAATTATAGAGAGTTAAAAGTTTGGAGAATACTCAAACACTGCCAACGTAATTTCGTTTACAGATTAACTTTCGTTTTCTCACTTGATACAAAGAAGTGTACAGATTACGTTGGAAAAATATTTACATTTATATTTATCAATTAATATAACAGAAGTGCAGAAAGGAGATTACTTTTTTTTTTTTTGCTAACAGGAAGTTTGCATGTATAATCATGGATGTGGTCTGCCCTAAACAATTTTTGAAATACATATTTTGATTACAAAATTTAATCGTTAATCCTACGCTGAACGAGAGAGACACAAAGAACATCATATTTATTGTAATATTTCTTGGAACAGAAACATTGTCCTTAAAAAATGTAAGGAAATGAATGTAACCTTCATTACTTGCCTGCCTGCATAGTGCGTATTATGCGGAATATATCTAAGTTGCAGATGAGCAGTTATATTTTGCATATATTTTCACATATGTGGGCTATCGACAATCGTGATATCAATGCAGCCAACTGGGCAATTGCCAATACTGGATACGATTACGTGCTCAGACTGACAAAAATTGTGAAGTTACGGGGAAATATACTGGCAAAAGGTTATGCTGAAATAGTAATACATTTACAGGTGTTTCGTTACATCAGTAATGTAATTTCCGTTAGTATTTTGGATCTTTCTGTAAATTTAGGAAGGGGGATAAGGGACAGTGACTCCTGTGTGAGGAAGGTGGTTGGGCGTTTGAGGTGGTGTAGCAGTACAATGCTATAGTAACCAAGCCCTTCACCACCACCATCTCTAGAAAGGGTGGATGATGCATCTCTTATAGTCTCTCTCCATCCATGGCGACCCAAGGCTACGCGTGCCTCCCCTATTATTGCAGATTGTGCTACGCCGCTCGTCTCCCTATGGGAACTAGTTTCCTCGTGGCTGGTAAGGGGTATCTGCCGAGATGGCTTAGGCCGATAGCTGGTACCTAGGCCAGACCACTTGGCAGGGTGTTGGACCGCTTGGCATTCAGGCCGTCGGGGCCCAAGACAGGAATTTCCTGTGTGAAGAAATTCCATTGTATGGTAAGGGACAAGTGTCCGATGACAGCTCGCCTGGCTGCTCTATGGGTGGACTGGGTGGTAACGGAGGTGACTGTGATGAAAAAGGAGAGCGCTCAAGAGCTTTGGGGCCTACGGGTGTTACCCAATTTGCGATGGACCTACGGAATTTGATAATGATGGATACCGCCCTATCAGAGTACCGCCGCATCCTTCTGTCTGTGGAGTGGTTGGTGTAGCGATCTGACACGGGTAAACCCACTAGTGCCATGGCAAATAAGTGGGAGCACGGGCTGATCGGGTTGGCCCCATCAGAGGTTCTCCCTGATGTTCCGATCAATAGAGGTTGGACTCGTGCTGCCAGCGGTTAACTCTGTATGATGGAGGAGGTCTGGAGAGATACCTCCTCTTAAAGAAGGGGGTCCGGATAGTGCTCCGGCCAGACCACACGCTTAGTAATCTGAGTACGAGGGTCTGAAGCCTTGTGGTAGGGTGCTCCTGGTTGAACTTGTGTATCAAGTCGGGGCTTCGGGCTTGGTTACCTCAGGTGAATAGCTGGGACACCTGCGTTGAGAGGACGAGATCCCTCTTCCCTGCCGACTGGGTGGCCGTAGCGCGGAAAGGCCGTATTGGCTAAGAGCGCCACGTTAAAATAACAAAAGTACGGTCGTAATATCTGTATGCATACTCGTATGTATGGAAATTTAGGAACTCCACGTAAGGTTGCTAACACTTTTTTGCTTCACGTGGGATTTCTGCAGTTGTACTAAAAAAAAAAAAATAGCATTTTTTCGACAGTGGGAAGCTGCAGTGGGTAAAATAAAAAATATTGAAAAGTATTTTTTTTTTAATCATCACATGAAAACTAAATACAGTAATTGTCCTAGAAATTATGCATTATTACTTCTTACAGTAAATTGACGGCGGATGCTTCTGTTTACTTTCTGTTTTATCGAAGTGTGAAATGTTGCCGTGTCTTGTAAGAATGCCCTGGCATTTTTTAATAAATTACATGAAATTACGAGACTACCTGTTGTGAATCTCAAAATCGCTGCAGGAATTAGAGCTTAAGGATTACGCACGAGAAGAAAATTCTTCTAGAAACGGACTTAATCGCCTTCGACATCCGAATATACAGGAAACACTGAAAGTTTTCTTATTTCGTAAGTACGGAGAGACGAATATATTTTTTTATTTATTACAGACAGCATTTCCGTTCACTAACAGCACATTTCCAAGCTTCCATCTGTTAACCTTATTGATATTTTTTTAAATTGTGAAATGCTAATTTTATATATCTTCTATGATCAACGCAACTCCAACTTGGACATTGTTTGTCGGTAACTTGCAGTGGCGGTTCTCAGCACGCTATTGAAACACAAGTTCTCTTGTTACGGAACAGGAGGCTTCGGTGTCCCAGGGGGACCGTGATGCGAGATCACTTCCAGGCGGACAAACGCCACGAGACAAGTGTCAGAAGGCCGGGATCAATCTGCGTCCGCAGGGAAATGAGGCGGCGATAACGTGGCAATAAGGCGGGAGCGATAGCAGCCTCTCTGGTCCACGCCTGACAAAGGGAGCAGTCGATTGGCCGCTTGGCGAGACGCAGGCCGACCCCCGGCAGCTGAATAGGGCTGCAGGGGTGTGCAGGCGGCCCGTAGGGATGCTGCGTGAACCAGAGACAAATGGAGGACGCAGTTAAGTAGCTGTAGAACAACAATAGCCATGAAACGATATCAATAAGTCGCTACATTTACGATACGTAGAGCCAAGACTTTATGGTCTTATTTTAAGACATTAATATTTTTGTCTTTAAAAATGAGTGATTTTATATCTATCGTCTACGTAAAAGTATCAATAGTTTTTTATTTATACAAATACTCTATATAGTTAATGATATAGCATCCTCACACCAGTAGGTAAAAGAATTAAATAACTTTTATGCAACTACATAAATAATATTAAGCATTTTATTTGAACTAAAGTTGGACATGTTAACAACATAGACTTAAATAATATAAAATTTTAGGTTTCAAATTTTTTTGAACAACTTTGTTGAAGCTCCCAAAGAGAGCGGGTATTTTTCTTTAATCTCTTACGGTTTTTAATGCAGCGAAATGTACCATAGTGAAAACAAAACAATTTTTACAGTAGCTTTTTACAATTTCGCTTATTTTTATAAACTTTAATTTTAATTGTAGCCATTCAATATCTGACTTGCTGTTCTTATCCGCTCAAACTGAACGTAAAATAAGGATCATTCTTTTTCTTTTTCCACTTTTTTATAACGTTACCAAATAGATGATAACTAGGGTTATTATTATATCTATGATCAACAAATTTTAAGCACAAAATGTTTTTCATGATATTTGCAAATAAAATTAACATTTTGATTAAATTTGGTTTTATTTTGCGTATTAACTTAAACATTGGTGTTGCGGCGTGTATTAATCTGCATTTCTGTGTTGTTTCGGTTTTATCGCTACTCGTCATATAACCTTATTTCTAGCGATAGGACAATTTATTTCACAAGCGTTGCTCTTATTGGCAGTGTTTCGTCAGACACTTTTCGATTGCTTAAATATTTTTATATTATATTCAATATTCATAATTGATTTTTTTATTATTTAAAAGCTTCTTAGCTTGGACTGTAAAAGGGACTTCGTTAATGAGGTTTATTTTAAAATAATATACGAGACACAAAACAAAAAGTGTCATTGATAACGCGAATTATTTTTATTTATAATAACAGATATCAACGGCATTTAAAAGAAGAATAATGCAAAATTTTACGAGCATTTGCCTAAAATCACAGATTATTTAACATTTGATTTTAAGCTGCCAGCTTGGTAATAGATAATCTCCTAGTAAGGAAGTATGATTGTCATCAATAAACATGCAAGTTTGAATTTTTTAAACTGTTATCAGCTTCTTCATTCATCGTCATTTAAAGCGTAATTCCATATTAAAATTCACAGTAAACACACTGAAAAAAACAGCTTTTTAATGACCAAAAAAAATTTGTTGGTGACAACAAATAAATTTTTTAAATAAAACATGAAATTTTTTTTTGTGGGGCCAATAAATATTTTTTGTCATTCCAGTATTTCGTGGAAACTACAAAATGACGTTTGTGGTTTCTAAAAAATGCAATGTGCTTGTGGGCAATAATGTGACCCGTTGGTCGCAGCGAAAATGTTACGTTGAACGCAGCAATACTGGTTACCGAGGTTCAAGAAGTGTTTTGCGGATTGTGGGCTTTCTCGTCTTTAATGCGTTGTCTTCAGCATGTACATAGAACAGAAATAGAATAAGTCGCACATTTGACAAGGCTTTACATTTAACCTTATGGAAAGTTAATTTTCTGGTATCATTTACGTGTAACATTTGCTAACTCTTGGAATAAAGGGATGATATAATCAGTTAATAAGTTCTTAAGAATTTCCCTCATCAATATGTTGGTAACCTGGTGCAAAGAACCGAACACAGACAAATATGGCGTCGTGACCAGACAGAAGGGTGGCCACTTAAAATATGCCAGAGCACATGCGCGGATTATAACTGTTGTAATTTTGCAGTCGCAGCAAAATGTTTTACTGTGGATATCATGAATGCTGTTGCCGCCAACTACATAATTTCGTGGCAAGGATGCTCTTCAGTACCCAACTCGAAATACTGCGTAGATCATAATGAGCTCCTGTCCTCCATTGAGTCAGAAACCACTAAAACGGGGTCAAGTATCTCGCATTGCCCTCTTACACCCGAACAACGCCTGGTAGTTTTGCAAGTAGTCACAATAAAACAAACCCCATCGAAATATATACCAGTTAGTTCAAATTAGGTTCCTGATTTTAACGTTTCGGGAATTCGGACACTTTCCACAGACCTTAAAATAAAAGCAACAAAAATATTATGTTAGGAATGCAAGTCCCCCCCACTTCGGGCATCTAACATAGGGTATTCACGGTAAGGTGTGTACTTTTTAAGGCCCTGCTAAATTTTTCTTTGGAGCCAATTTCTATATTTCCGCGCCATTTTTATCCAAACATTGACATGTTACTAATAAGCACAGTGTACACGTTTCATTACTCTCGAAGTGGTTAATGCCTGTTGGGAGGGCCTTAAAAAGTGCTTACCTTACCTTGCATAGACTATACCTACCGTGCTGTATCCTGTTCGGCCATAGCTCTGTCTTGCACGGCGGCGCGGGCTGTATATCGTCATGGGAGGCGCGACCCGGGTCTCAAAGCGTCCCCTGGACCGTGTGATGATGGCCTCCCGGACCTTATCTCGTTTTCTCCCCTGCTTAGGCGGACAAACACCCGCGGAGCCATCGCCCGTCCGGAACAAGCTGCGGTGACGTCACGCATAGATCCCGGGCCTTCCGCGCTGCGACGCCACCGGCAAAGGATCTCCCGCCCGGCCTGCCTGCCTTTGGGAAACAGCGCCGTCGGATTCCAACACGTTCTCCTGGGACTCTCCCTTCTGCGCGAGTCGCCAGCTCCAGGAAATCTCTATATATTCCGCTCGCGGTCAAGTCCAATTCTTCTGAAGCCCTGATTAAGTTCTACTCCACGATAATTCCTCCGCTCCATGCAAACAAAGCTTATCATAGTCTAGAAAATCACACCAAAGCGACAACACTCCACATTCGTGCGCACCTAGTGTTAAAACATATTTTTCATACGTATTTTTTTCTTACTAGACATGACCAAACCCCCTATTTTCTCAGTGTTTTTATTTATATTAATTATATATGAAATAATATATTATATGCATTGCCAAAAAAAAAAATTTAATTTAACCACAAATAAGGTACCATACTTTAATGTTAACACAAGAATAAAACGCTTGTGATACATAATGTAACAAGGGAACAATAAAATACCGCATAAATTAAGTCAATTTTTAAAGTTTTGATTCAATAAATTTTAAAAAATCGCGAATAGACTACGGGGTGTCTTAAAAAATTAAGGTGACTTTGCAAATTTCTAGTGCTACGTACATTCGATTATCGATTGTTTTTATTGTTATGTTGGTACACGTGTCCCCAACATATGTTGACATTATCAGCCATTTTGCATTGTTAGTTTGTTTGTGACACATATAAAGGTTAGACGTGTTTTGGTGTGCTTGGCGATTTTTTGCTATCGCAAACAATGAAAAGACGGAGGTTTACCACGATTGAGGAGATCAAGACCTGGGAGACTTCAATGCCATACCTAAAAGCGCATATCATAAGTGCTTCGAGGATTGGCAAAAAAGCGCTGGCACAAGTGTATTATATCTGAGGGGGATTACTTTGAAGAGGACAAAATATATATTGATGAATACATAAATATTTATCGAGACAAAGTAACAAAATAACAAGTCACCTTATTTTTTGAACTCACCTCGTATACACCAGGCAACACTGCGAGTGAATTTGTCGCCCCTACCAATTCGTACGTATGCAACCCCCGCAGTTTAGAGAAAACGTTTAAGAATTATGCGTTAGAGATTTGGAAAGTTCTATAGAGTTGGCGCAGCGACAAAATTTAATGGTGGGGGAAACTGGAACACCCCGAGAATACCTACCAGCCAACGGCAATAACCGAAACTTTCCCCACTCACCGTGATGGCAGGCAATTTGTCTGACCACTGCAGATCCCCTGATATCTTGTAAGCCACTCGACATAAGCAATTTAGTAAATCTTTATAAAAGAGTCTCTTTTCTTGTGTTGAAAAGTATATCCATGCTTTTGTCCTTATGGTAAAAGCGTCTACAAAAAAGATCTAACCAAATGTATGTTGTACAGTTACTCCATCACAAATTACCTCCCTTTAAATATTTTCTTTCTGTTATTGATTTTTTTAGAGACTGTTGTCCGATAATAAAACAGTGTTCCATATTAAATTTCCTCGTTTTGTCCTACCACGAAAATATATATCTGGACCCTCAGTTTAGGTGAACTGAAGCCGCGTAATGCTGTTGCGCCACCCTCAGTCACACGAACCACATGTTAGTGATCGTGATGATCCCTGAAGTACATAGTTCACCAGACCGAAGGTGACCGACGTAAGAAGTGGATCTAGTTGTGCCCGTGTGTGTGTTTGTGATCAAGGTCAAACACTGGGCTGAGTCTGAAAGTCATCCTTAAAAAGCAAACTCTTTACCACCAGTCATCATTAAAAAAACAGCTAAATCAATGTGCACTAGAGTAAGGGTTATAAGGCAAATGAATTTAAACTTAGTAAAAATAATAAATAAGTAAACAAATACTTGCATATTTATTGTTGCTGAGTTGTACAGGTTATTATGTATTTTTGTTTTAGTCTTTTATTTGTGGTAACAAAGATTTAAAACATAATATTACAAACAATAATACATGTGATATCCAAAGGTAGATGTTTCATTAAAGAACCAATATAATTGTTTTTTTTTTGTTTACATCTCAGTGGAGTTATCCACAAAAAATTTTTCTAAATAATTTTTGGTAACGGCTGCAAAATTATGAATCCGTTGGGTTCACGATACCCAAATATTAAGAAAAAATTAATTACATGCTTCTTATAAAAACTGTGAGACAAAAATTTTGTTCGGAGTTCTTTGTAGTCAAGATGAGAAAATAAAATTTTGTAACAAACAAGATTTCCTTTTTAACTAGGTGCTTCCGCGAGCCAGATCCACTGCCATCAGACTAGAGTAAGAACTGTTACATTGCGATTTGTAACACGTGAGGTCTGCTCGTGAAGTCATGACTGGAAAGTTGGCCAACGAGTTGGACCGCACTAAACATAAAAATATAACCATCTGGTTGTCACATTCCAACAAAAATAACACGAAAACATGGGTGGGTAAAAAAAGATTTGCATTAAACTTACCAACGGCGGTACTGGATGTTTTGTAACCACATAATTAATGAAATATCAGCAGAGCTTAATAAAAGTAGAGTCAACTACATGACGACAATTTCGTGAAGAGAAAAGCTCATGTCAGCACCATAGAGCAACGCACAGGAAATGATAAATCCACAGAGTAGTGGTTCGGCAGATTAATCGTTACTCGTGGTCACAGTTACAACAAGTAGATAGACCAGCAATATTTGAATTTTATCAGTGGTTTTTTTTTTACAAATGATTGGTTCATGATTTTTTTTGGAGATAATAATTACGCTAATCAAAATAAATAATACATAATAACACAAGTGCTGCTATCTTAACAGATTGAACAATACACAAAACATGAGAAACTCAACACACATTTTGACAACAAATAACAAACAAATTGAAAACACATAGTTATTTTGCACTGGAAGAAAACCTAATCAAACCATTTTTATGAAACAATTAATCACATAAATAAAAGCATTACTTACATTAAGTATTTATACAAGTAATGACAAACTAAATATTTCATAACCTTTATTTTATATAAATTTTAGGTTTAAGTTTGAGCATGAGATAAATAGTTTGCCAGCAGATAATTAACAGCAGAAAATCAAGGACAAAAAGACTTTCCAACAAAATCAAACTTTACCCGAATAAGGGCAAAGAGAAAAAAAGCATAAAAAAACACTAATGGTGGCGCAGAATGGCACAGTGCAGATAAAAATGTGCACTGCAGTCACGTCTGACTCCACTGCTGTGTTTGAATAAATGATTTAGTAATTTGCTATCATTGTATTCACTTGCGTTCAATTCGTAAGCTGTCGATAGTTACTTGCTCAGCGATGCTTGCGGTTTCGCAGTTTAGCATTTGTCACTCACTACGAACTGAAAACTAAAATACGAAATACGTCATCATTTTAGTCTGGTAATACGGGTCGTGTGACCTTTTCAGCAAACGAACAGTACCTATTCGAACACGGACCATTTTCCTTCTAGCACAGAGGGCTACTGGCACAGATTCGCAGCCGGATGATCCGTGAAGCCTCTCCGGGAGAGATATATTCTATTTCACGTCACATCCGCACGGGGATCAGAAACAATCCTGAGAGGCCAACGCCCACCGCGAGGATCCACGCGATCTTCTGTCTTCCGTTGCCGCCAGTCGCTTTCTTGTCTTTCCTGCTCACGTTTTGCTCGCCTGCCAATCAAAACCTTTATGTTAGAAATAAAGCATATCGTTTAAGACGTTGGCACAAACTGAATTATCACCTGCAATTGTGTAACTATTGGTATGAAGGCCTTTATATCGGGACCAGTAAACATCTGTTTGCGCTTTATATTAAAGTTCCCGCCTACCTAGAGCTTTTTTTCCACGTTTGTGACAGAGAAACTCGGGAGCGATAAGGGCGACACTGCCACGCTCTTCAAGTGCCCCGTCGCCCCTAAACGCAAGGCTCTGACCTGGAATGCAGTGCTCTCGTCGCACTGCGTACACCTGTGTTACTTTCAGCGGTGACCCTATTATTTTGTTGACGGAAAGTCTCCAGGAAGGCTCAACGCGT
>NQII01008081.1:39373-79151 GCA_002778355.1 Clitarchus hookeri | reverse complement strand
TTAATTTTTCAGGGAAAGACTTACAGTTATACCTTGCTTGTGTAGTATTGATTCATTTTTGAGATATTAATATCATGAAATAGCACTGCGAATTACAAGTAACGTACTACATCACAAAAATTTGATTCCTTTAAAACTTCCACAAACCTGATACTGCTAATAGCACGTAATTCTGTGATGGAAAGACCACTGGTCGGACCAATGATAAAGCAAAAAGATTCCCGATTACAGAAGCTCAATCAAAAATATTACCAGACATTTGCACCGACACACTGCAAAGTAAAATGATGTTTCCCTTTGCATATCTCACATGGAGTTTAATGTATTTAATCCCAGGACTGTGTGTGTACTCACATTTTCTCCTTCCACTCTGAGCTTTGCTTTAATTTTGCCTTTCTTCTTGGCTTTGTCTCCTTTCTCTACTTTTGTTTTCTCTTGAAACATATTCTCTATTGTAGTTTTCAATTTCTTGAGGTCATTCGAAGTTACTGGAAATAGCAACACAGCACAATATTACTACTGCTACAAAAACAGTCTACTACGCTAAAAAAATAATTTTAATGCCAATTTCACAAGTTTGTGTGTTTACATACACGTGCAAGCACACGCAAAACTACATATATCAATATAAAAAATATAATGCACTGACTACAAATAAAATCTCTTAAATTAGGCAACTGCAACAAGAGTTTAGGGACAACACCTGTCCAGGCTCCCCAAAAAAAGGGCAGAGATTCGGTTGTATGGTTTTCATTTGAAAAATGTTCTGTGCCGTTTTAAAATACATCACCGTCATTTCGCTATTGTTGTACTATATTTTATTATTTTGAGACCTTATTTTCNATGTGCCGTTTTAAAATACATCACCGTCATTTCGCTATTGTTGTACTATATTTTATTATTTTGAGACCTTATTTTCAGTATCTAATGTAATAAAAATGATTGTGAATATTATTTTAATGGTCTCGTTACCTTTTTGTATTTAATTAGTGTAGCAAATAAAGCTTTTATTATCTATTTCAGAAATCCAAGATTTATTTGATTATTAAGTGTGTTCTATGTGTCCAGTATTTATTTTTGACATATCTCATTATTTTTAATGTTTTTGTATTTTATATTTATTTATCAAAGCGTGTGTAGGAATAATTTACGTAATTTAGCTAGTTTAAACCTCGTTTGTCCCTATTTTACAGTTCGCATATTTTTCTCATTACTTAAGTTTCAATTCAGTCTTGGTCTGTGGTTAGAAAGTTACCTTTTCAATCCAGTGTCGCATGCAGACTGGTGTATCATGTGCACTGTAGCGTTGAAAGTTCTTTCAGTTGCCACCAGAGGCTCCCCGTCCACTCATTTCCCTGCAGGTGCAGTTCCAGAATTTTTTTATCCGTATCCTTGCTGCTTGACACATGCTTTTACCAAAAAAAAATGGTCTGTTTCACATGGTACTACTCACATCTGTGTGTCTGAGCGTATTTCGCCTCTTCTGGACTGCCTGCGACTTCTATAGTTGAAAATCTAACCTTTTCATTCAGACTTTGTTTCTATCTTCTGTGTACTGCACGAGCCTTCCTCCAGACACTTTCTGTCCAGCCAGTGAGTCAAGATGGTGTGTGGTCGTCGTGCTGCGATGGCTCTGTTCTTCAGGACTTGAATTTCCAGGTTGTGTGAATACAGTCATTGCTGCTGAAGCAATAAAGTTTTTAATATCTTCTGTGCTGTGCGCTCTAGTTGGTGTTTGTTTGGCATGTTACACCCACATGTAGTTTGATCTCTACTTTCGTCTTTATCCTCTGTGGTCAGTAAGACTTCTGTTGCTTTGTTTCTTCTCAGTCGCGCGCACACAAGGTTTTCAAACCTGTTATTAATTTTGCTGTTAATTTATTTGCTGCTAGTGAGGGTTCCTGGACCCAGTGGTTGAATACATAATGGCATGCGGGTATACACACCCCTGAGAGTTGCCTTTACTGGCCGAACTGTGTGCACCCACCTCCGCATAACTGGCCCTCAACTGCTGTGTGCTAACCATCAGGACAGCTAAGTTACTACGGAACTTTACCTAGGAAATTTTCCTGTCAAAGTATCGTGGATATGTTTTATACTTTTTTTATAAAGTGGCTACGAACATTTAATATTACGACCTCTCCAAGTAGTTAGCAACTTACTTATTTAGGCCTAATATTTTTTGTGCGAGGTACCCCTTCTAATACTGTACTCGTAAGCCACATTAATTAATCTCATTTATATTCTGACAAAAGGACTGACAATTTTCTGTCGTGAAAAACACTTTTAATTCTTCTACCATTTTAATATGATGAGAAGCTATTTTACTTTGATGTTTTAATTGAAGTTGGGTAATTACTTGATTTTCATGATGTGATTTGAACTAATTTACTGTCAAGCTTCATGTCCTAACATTTTTGAGGACTAATCTTTAATGTTGCATTGCATTTCCTCTTCTATGTTAATTTAAAACTTGCCTTTAATTTGTTTTAAATGTGTGTGTGTGTTGTGTGTATTTATGTATGGATATTATTATTACTTGATTCTCTCTTTTGTGCCATGTACGAGATCACCCAGCATGATTGTTTATTTGTATATATTGCTTCCTTCCTATTTGTTTGTGCCAGGTACTTTGGTAATTTAGTTTATTTTATGTTTGTTATGTTTTTGTGGCATTTGTCTTATGTTGTTTGTGCAAGGACTCAAGGAATTTCTGTGTTTGTTGGAAGTCAATATTAATTTGTTTATTAAACTGTGGTTGTACAATGGCGCAGTTCAATATTTTCAGTGGTAATTGCTTAGAAATTGCATTTAAGAAATTTTTCACATCCGAAAGGTAGTTTCTATTTTCTTATTTTAGTTCATGAAAATAATTTTTTACATGGAAAGGGGCTAAAACCAAGATTTGCCACTCATTTTAGTTAAGATGAGTTGAGAGATTTGGGAGGTTCTTAATAACAAGGTCTTCAGAGCTGATGACTGTGAAATGAGTAGGGTTGTGCGAATGTAACTTTTTTCTCACAAATTGAAAACAAAACATTTTTTCAAGAAATTGAAACGAAAATGAAAAATAGTGTTGTTAGAATTCAGCATTAACAACATTTTAGCAAGTTATTCATTATAACAAATTTGTTGCAAAATCTGTTGCGAAATCAAACTAAAAAAATGTATGTAGGTTATGGGTCTTGCCAACATTAAAATTGGTTTATGTAGTTATTTTAGTTATAAAATAATGAAAACAAACAAAATGATTTACAGGGAAAAATTTTCTCTGCTGGTGCACCAAATGAAAATTCATTGAAATCAAGAGTTTCTGTTTTGTTACAACTTTCAGTAATTAAATTTCTTACGGAAACAAAAATAAAAGTTGTCTATTTTAGTTTTCGTTTCGGTATACTGAATATTCGCACAACCCTAGAAATCAAGTAGAAATGGAGCTGCACCGGAATGCAAGGGTGAGGGAAAGGAGAGATCCCAGAGAAAACCCGCTGACCAGCGGCATAGTCTGGCACAACTCCCACTTGTGAAAATCCGGGTGTGACCCGGCCGGGGATTGAACCCGNCGCTGACCAGCGGCATAGTCTGGCACAACTCCCACTTGTGAAAATCCGGGTGTGACCCGGCCGGGGATTGAACCCGGTCCGCCTTGGTGGGAGGTGAGCAGGCTAACCGCTCAGCCACCACGGACCTATACTCATTTTAGGTAAGAAAATAATGGTTCACTGTTGTGTTACTGATTTCATATTAATTTTCAAGATTTGCAATGGTCTCCCTATGCTGACATCGTTCTATAATGTTTATCTTACTGTCAATCGTCAGTACCACTCGTTTCTTGTTCATTTGCCAACTCTGTTTTGCAAAATACCCACTGTTACGTGTCAAAATGCAAGAACTCTGCAATACATAACCATACAATGGTCTTGTCGCACTGGAGAGTACAATCTGTTCACATAGACATGGAAGCAAGAACAAGAGTATATAGTCCATTCACACAACGTGGAACACTACAAAGAGTGTATATTTTCAAAAGAAAACCTAAGTTAATATTTAAAGCATGAATATGGGTTGACACTAAATTTTATCCAAGCTGCAGATTTTGCTAACAGGAGCATTCAGAAAAGTATTTCAACATTTTGTTGAAAGAACTTGCCTTTACTTAAAAAAAAACTGACTTGAACACAAATCACGGTTAATCCACTAATTGGAAGACCAAATCACAGATGAACAGGATTCTACTGTATGTAGGCTGAGATGGTAAGACTGGGGATAGAGAGGGAGAGATGTGGGCAAAGATGGCAAGACTGAATAGAGAGGGAGAGATGTGGCCTGTGATGGGAAGATTGGGGATAAAGAGGGAGAGATGGGAAGACTGGGGATAAAGGGGAGCAATGCTGGACCGAGATGTGAAGACTGGGGATAGAGAGGAAGAGACGCTTTGTATATTTNAGAGATGTGGGCCAAGATGGCAAGACTGAATAGAGAGGGAGAGATGTGGCCTGTGATGGGAAGATTGGGGATAAAGGGGAGCAATGCTGGACCGAGATGTGAAGACTGGGGATAGAGAGGAAGAGACGCTTTGTATATTTANTGGGGATAAAGGGGAGCAATGCTGGACCGAGATGTGAAGACTGGGGATAGAGAGGAAGAGACGCTTTGTATATTTACAAATCTGTGCAAACCAAAATTCAGTAGCGCCAAGAGCAGGTAAGAATTATTGACACTTAGACATTCAAAATTTTTAACACACAAAAATAACTAGTTGCTGCAACGAAGATGGCGGGGCGGAATTTTGGTAAACAGTGCGACAAGTATTCCTAACCTCAACCACAAAATTTGATATAAAGTTTCAAGTAAAGGTCGGTGTACACTTTCAAAAGAGCTTTATTTGAAGTAAAACTGGAAAAAATTGCTTTATTCNAAGTTTCAAGTAAAGGTCGGTGTACACTTTCAAAAGAGCTTTATTTGAAGTAAAACTGGAAAAAATTGCTTTATTCACACTAAAATGCAAAAATTTGTGTTATTTTTAGTTTTATCACAAATGCCATTTTTTCAGATCCCTACAATGGAAAATTGTAAAACCCAATGTTTGACGCGTAACCCATACTGACAACTATTAATNAAGTTTCAAGTAAAGGTCGGTGTACACTTTCAAAAGAGCTTTATTTGAAGTAAAACTGGAAAAAATTGCTTTATTCGCACTAAAATGCAAAAATTTGTGTTATTTTTAGTTTTATCACAAATGCAATTTTTTCAGATCCCTACAATGGAAAATTGTAAAACCCAATGTTTGACGCGTAACCCATACTGACAACTATTAATTACGATTCTGCCTCATCTTCACGTGATGCCACGTCAATCCGAGTGGGGTTTGAATCCAAGACGACTTGCTTCCAGAGCCAACCTGCACACCCCAAGGAAAGGGGCACCCAAGGCTGTCTACCCCATTATGCCAGACGTCATGTGTCCGGTAATCAGCCTGCCGTGCGACAAGCCAGCAACAAAGCCCAGCGCTATCCCTAAGGCCGCGGGAGCGACACAACCAGCACTTCCAATCTCCCCTAAGAGAAAGTGGCCTGCGCCGCCAAAGGAGGAGGGAGCTCTAGCCCAAAGACACCCGACCAGTCGAAGGGTGCATAAGGACCCGCAGCCTGCCGTCTATATATGCTAGCGCGCAGCTCCAAAAAGCCAGTTGATACTCAGCAGTTCGCTCCACCACCTCGAGTGCCTACTGCTTTCCTAACAAGAGACCAGCAGCCTTCCNCCTAACTCCCTCGCCCAGCGACCCTCGAAGAAGTCTTCGACCTCCCATATACTCACTACCACTTTGGTAGTGAACTCATGAGTCCATTCTCGACAACAACATAGAATAGTTAGGGTCAGTTGTTATCATAGCTATCTAGCCTTTTTCTGCTCTTGTTTAGTTTAGCCCCAGGTCCCGTTCACCTGGTTTACCGTAGCTTACTTCAGCCGGTTACAGTTCATTGATAGCTAGGAGATAGCACAGGCCACCGTGTTTATTCCCTAGGGAATAAACACATAATCTTACCTAACCCCGAGTACTTATTATAGGGTAATTGTGACTTCCATCCCTATAGATATTAACCCTACTAAGGAGAAGCAGGAGACAGCGTCTTGAAACCTCTTTGCTGAAACTTAGCGTAGGACTGTGGGCTGCCCTTAACCGGACGCACGTATGTCGTAAAACATAACCCATTAGTCGGCCATCCATACTGAGGATCAGGTAGACAAAGGTACCTGGTGGACACGTACGGCAGAACCCTGACCACTAGGAACACATGCTATGAAGCGACTAGACATTCAAATCAGCTAACCCACTCCATCCACAGCGTTGTACTTCGCCGGTTGGAGTGACAGGACTGATTCTGGGTGGCCTAACCCACTACTGGTTACACTCTTAGCTAGGGAACTCGTCACCTGCTCCTCCTTAGTGTAGTAGAATGAAGTACCTCCCCGTATGCCCTTCATCCATAGAAGTGGTGCAAGATTGAGAGCTAAGAGCGCAGCTACTACCTGTAAACCTAGTCAGTTGCTCTGCAACCCAGTGCCATGTGCCCTAGAAGCCCCTCCCCACCGGAACCGAGCTCACACAGCCCAACAACTGCCGAGGCTTCACCTTCCAGTTCCCCCATGCTCCCTTTTCCAGCCACCTCCAGAAGATCGCTGGAAAGCCGTACCTGCTCATAGAGCGCATACGACTGGACTTCTAGTACCACTGGGCATCGCCACCCCTTATTTCAGGCCTGCGAGGACCGGCAGCCCTCTGCGGAAACCAACAGGCTAGGCCAGCAGCACTACCGCTGCCCCAGGACAGGGCACCAGTAGGCAGGCCAGGATCTACCCCGAGTGAAGCCCACTGCAGATAAAAGAGTGTCTTTGTACACACTATCAGTTCGTAGAGCCATTATCCCCACACCTGACGTGCTGTGCTACCTGGCTACTCGCCCCAACCTATACCGCAGCAGGGTGACCAATCGGCGGCAGATAATCCAAATTTCCCCTCAGTAAGTTAGCCAGTGTCTCTGTCCGGCACTATAGAACCCTTGTCTGACAGTGACGTTACCGCCATTTTTACAGACGTCATGCATCATGTTTTTAAGAGTTTTCATGGTAAAAGAAGCTCGCACTGTGGTTTTAGATACACTTAAACAAGCAATTTCTCTGTATTTCGCGCTTTGCAAAAATTTTTAGGCCCTAGTGATAGATCTATCGACCATATGCATAGTTAATTTGTAGTTTAGTTGAAGTAAGATCTCTAATTTACTTTGCATTTCGACAACTTTCTCAGATTGCAAAAAAATTGAGTACATAATTTGCATAGAGCATAGTTAAGTAGGTTAGTATTTCAGTTTCAACAATACTTAATAAAGACAGGCTACTTTCAACTAAGCATATGGCCCAATATTGTGCACAACTAGCGACCCGGCCCGGCTTCGCCTGGGTACAATTTAGTTTTTACAGCGATACACTAATAAATAAATAGGAAAAGACAATTAAAATATTATATGATAGTAAATTAGTAAACTACTATCATATATAACATACATACATACATACATACAAACACGTCACGCCTGTCTACGAGAGAGGTAGGCAGAGATTATGGACCTCCATTTACTATGATCCTGACATACCTACCNACACGTCACGCCTGTCTACGAGAGAGGTAGGCAGAGATTATGGACCTCCATTTACTATGATCCTGACATACCTACCTCCTTCGCTTTATCCACATTCATAATACATCTCAGTGTATTCCATAAGAGCATACTGGTGGCAAACTCTTTTCCCAACTTGATTCACTAAAACTGTTAATGCTCAGCTCCTAAAAAGCTAGGGCAATTTTTAATACACACAAACTTTCCTAGATAAATGCAGAACATAACAGTAAAAAACGCATCCAAATCCATTCAGTGGTTCTCGAGATTAGCGCAGTCATACAGACAGACATACGGGTGCCAGGGACTTTCTTTTATACTACGTAGTGATATCTAAAACAAAGTAAAATTATTTGGAGTTTGTTGTTTGATCCGCTCTTTCACTCTTAAAAATGACATAACAAATCTGTTTACATTTTTCAGCTGAGAAAACTTTTCTTTACCATTAACATGTGGCAGGCAACTAACCATATGGCACATTTCGCAGGAAGATCATACCACTGTACATTTGAAACAATTTGATGTTAATAAACATGTGGTTAAAAGAAAGACGTTTCAAAATCATTAAATCGGCCTAACTTGAATGAATTCGATTGTGTTTGCCAATATAAAAGCCTAATATTAAGACGTGTAATTTTTGCCCTCGTCTATTTCCCTGTTTTTGCTGCCGGTAATGAAAATTTGCTATTTACGCAGGATTTTGTCATTCATTGAATTTTTTTAAATGCAACATTACTACAGTTTGGGCTTATAGCAAAAATATGTTAAGATATATCATCACCTAAGATACATATCTGGCACATTCTATGTTTTACAAGTCACATCTTAAAAGTCTTTGGTTGTCACTATTGGTGCCCTTTAAGAACTCACAACATCCATTTTAAATCAATTCCTCAGTAAACAGACGACATCACGTAACATAAAGACATGCCTTTTTACCGTCTTGACTCTCATTGTCTCGTTCGATACTCTCAATTTTCGCTAGCCAAAAATTTGTTAGGCTGCAACTACCAAGATAAATTTCTCACTAGCACTCATGGTTTTATTACGTTTCTTTACCAATTTAAGATCAATGATTTATTTGACGAAATACAAGAAATTATGNTAGCACTCATGGTTTTATTACGTTTCTTTACCAATTTAAGATCAATGATTTATTTGACGAAATACAAGAAATTATGTAATAATATTTCCAATTTTGTGAAATGCCAAGAATATAATTTCAGCACTTGTTATAACAAGTATACTTTAGAAAACACATACNTAGAGAACACATATATAGGACATTTTGTTTTGTAAAACAGAAAACATAAAAATCCATATTATTTTAATTAACATACGTAGTTCCGTAGCGTGGCCAGGTAAATCATACAAACTACGGAAAATCGGTAGTGCTTGGCACCTCTGCATCAGTAATGCAGTTGGTACGGGATTAACTGGGTTAGGGTTCCAGGTAAGGCATGTCTACTACTGTTGCACATGTTTCTGGAGTCAAGACAATATGTTGTAATTAACTGGGCCTAGCAACCCACAAACATCTATACCTAACCTAAAATATTTCTTTCCAGATTTTCCCCTAATACCCGCAGGAAAATTGATTTTCCCGATGGCAACGTTCCATTCCCGCACATCCTTACTCTTCACACATTCATGCAATTCGTAACACTTTTTTCTGGTTCATTTAAAGCATTAAAAAACAGTTTCACTGCAATTACTATTAATCTCTTGCCCAATATAATTTAACATACTTACAATTTACACATATATTCCTGATAAATTCTTCTGCAAAACCTGGAAAATGTTGGGATTTTGTATACACCAAAATTTTCTTTAACAGTACATCCTGAAATTCGTCAAACTCTTCCTTGGTGCTGGGGTTCATTGCATCAATGCCAGTTGCATTGGGATCGATACTGACACCTGAAATTAAAATTAGTGACATATGATTTTAATTTTAACTAAATCAGGTAAACAGTGCCTAAAGTAATTGCTCTCATCTCACTTATTGAATGGTAAAGATACGTCAGTAAAATGCAATGCGTTGATAGTGTTACCAAAAATTTGCATTAAATCTTTTTCAAGAACCTCAAATTAAAGAAAAATCACCAAATTCTCAAATTTAAATTTTGTAAACTTTCTTTGCAAGTTTACAATGCTATCAAACTACAAGCTAACACACACTATTGAGATTTATGGCTTTTGCACACGCAGACTCATAAGTGCTGCTACGCAACGATGCCCATGGCCCTCCATTGCTCCAAATTGGAGTGTTTACACTGAGCAAGTGTTCGGCATTAAAAGCACTACATTTGCGGGTAGCATTTGTAATCACGCGGCTAGCGGTGTACCACAGAGTTAAATAGCAGCTTTCACAAAAGGTGACAGAATTAGCAGTGCTGTGGTCAGACTGCCAATACGGCACTGTTTGCTGGTGACGAGACATATTATCAGTCTGTCGTCTAGCTACATACCATGTCTGTATGAGAGAGAGAGAGAGATAGAGAGAGAGAGAGAGAGAAAACTGTGTGTGACAAAATAAATACTGACGATGTTATCACAGAGACGGAGAAATTTTGCAAGTCATAATATAATGAAATACTTTTCTCAAAATCTTTCTTTTTGTCAAAAGGTGAACCTAAAATCCCCTTTTGGCCCCCTTTCTTATATTTTTCTTTCCTACCAATAGCAATTAATAACGTTAGATCACATTCAAAGTTAATCTAGTTGGAACTGATTTCTGGTAGCAGCAGCGCTAAGTTGCTGAGAGTGAAACTAGCCTCAATACATGAAGGTTCTAGGGCCCACACCACAGTCAGGGTTTGTGTTCAAGAGAACGGACCTGCATGTACTCACGCTGTTATAGCGAACATACTGTTATAAGGACCATTCTGTCAAAGGAGATAGTGAGCCATCTTCCTCTGGGTTAGGATTACTATTCATGAAAACGTGTACACAGTCCGGATGCGGAAATCTTTAAGATCAAATGGTTTCTAATTTTGGTAACGTAGGTTAGTTTACGTCAGTAGGTTGATGAAATGTTTNCCTCAATACATGAAGGTTCTAGGGCCCACACCACAGTCAGGGTTTGTGTTCAAGAGAACGGACCTGCATGTACTCAAGCTGTTATAGCGAACATGTGCAATACATGTTAGCAGCTAAACAAATAATATCATACTGTTATAAGGACCATTCTGTCAAAGGAGATAGTGAGCCATCTTCCTCTGGGTTAGGATTACTATTCATGAAAACATATACACAGTACAGATGCAGAAATCTTTAAGATCAAATGGTTTCTAATTTTGGTAACGTAGGTTAGTTTACGTCAGTAGGTTGATGAAATGTTTNGGAAATCTTTAAGATCAAATGGTTTCTAATTTTGGTAACGTAGGTTAGTTTACGTCAGTAGGTTGATGAAATGTTTAATTACAAAGATATGGTATAACAACATGCAACATTCCTGGAAATAAGGTACAGCAGAGCCTTAATAAAACGACTCCTCGGATACAAAACCTTTTTGTCGCCAAATAATGAAAAAGCACAGAGTGCCTGTAATTCAAGGCAAGTGCTACGTTTGGTCTATTTATCACTGAAGGCTGTAAATAAACCAAATGACTTCATTCGACTGTCCCAAAAATTGTAAGTTTTTAAAGTGAAATATTATTATTCTCTTTAATTTGTGACTTAAGGGTCAACAAGATTCGACTGCCATGGGAGGGGAGGGCGGAACCAGCTAACGGCATGCTCAACAAAAAAGGGAACGCAAAATTAAGGAAACCCTATTCACTGCACTTTATCATTCACAATATTTAAGACTAATCTTATTTCTTACAGTAAGTTTATACCAATACCTGAAACCAGAGTTTCGGTAACATAGGTTTCAGAAAGCAGAGTTTGTGTACTGTATAAACGCTGCCAAAGTGAGGTTTCGTAATATCTTGAAACCGAGGTTTGTAACTAAAGTTTCACTTTGAATGTTAGGTTTTGTGCGTGGTATAAAAAAAGAAACTTCGGTTCCGTTTGTAAATAAGGTGTTCAATGTACAACTAGGATATGTTGAAGTGTAAAACAAGATGTTTAATTGGTTAAAAAAGTGTGTAAATACAAANTGTTCAATGTACAACTAGGATATGTTGAAGTGTAAAACAAGATGTTTAATTGGTTAAAAAAGTGTGTAAATACAAAGTGATTACATAATTATACTGTAGGTACAAAAATAACTAATACATAATAAATATATTGAATCTTAAAAACAGTTATGAAATACTGTTTAATTAATAATGTTTTATCAAGCTATATATGCAGCTTTAAATAACTTTTTAGTCACATTTATGAATTTCGTATCACCGTAAAAGAAAAGATAATTAAAAAAAATTAATTGTTTTGATAGTAGTGATTTCCGGCACAAAACAACACACGAACCACAAGTTTCCAAAACTGAGTTTTGTATGACTGTATAAACCCTTAATTAAAACCTTAGTTTGGAAAGTTGGGTTTCCGAAAATGAGGTTTTGGCTGACGGTATAAACGTACTGCTAGCTAGTAACTGCGGCTGTTGTTAGTTGCTCTATGGATAATACTTCCAATATGTCGGCAGCTATTTCCTGTGCACATGGTTTCAAAAGATGTGTTTAAATACGGTTTTTGTTAAGTTTGAGTGTGAGTACCAGGGAAAAATTAGAGTAGATGGTTTATTTGTTGTTTTTTACCATATACGGTCAACACTTCTTGGTTCCCTTGAGAATATTTTAACAGGGTTCTACATAAAATAGTAGGCATACACTTGCCAACACCTTCTGTATGCACCATTTATTTAAAATGTCAGGTCTTAACCTTTGATTTACTACATGGAGTTAATTACCTGCTAATGTACTTGTGAAATGCAGACTTTACATGCTGTAAATGTAAGAGTTCAAATTTTAACTTTGTTTGGTTAAAAGGATTTAAACCATAAAGTGGTGAAACTGAAAAGCAAGTGTTTAAACTGAACATAATAACTTATACAGCTCTTAATTTTCTTGACTTAATATATAAGCTACAAAAACATTACAGAAATAGAAAAAACACATTTTTTAATTAGCTAATCCTAAAAAATGTTGAGGAAAGAATGTTAAGTTTACCCACTGATCATGCATTATCATAAAATGTACACTGTGGCCAACAAATTTAAATGCTCACCAAAAGTTTCCATTGCAACTAAGAGATCAGACTCTTCTTGCAGTTTCTGCTGTCGCAGTTTTTCAGCGGCAAGTTCCTCGGCTGTTAGCTCTCTCTGCGACTCAGCCGCCGCTTGCTTCTTCAACTCTTCTAGCTGAAGTTCAAGAACAACTTATGAAACTGCAGAATTTCAATGAGAAATACATGCATAAGATATTATAACTTTGGATAATTTTATAAGAGAAAATATATCTTACAAGCAGCAAAACTGCACCACACGACAAAATAAGTATGCCCAAGTTTAATGTTTGTGTTCACTAAAACAAAACTGAAAAATGCCTACATGAAGAATGACAGTCAATAAACATGATCAGCCTGCAGCTCCACATGCACTTGTCCTATGTTGTCCCAGGGCACGCAGAGGACAATAATTGCAGTGCGATCCAGTGGTTTGGAATGGTACTTGATGCTGGCGGGAGCATGCATAAACTGCAAACACATCAGCCGATCACCTGCCCACAATTTCCCACACTCATTTAAGCTGGTTGCTTGTGATAAACACTGCCTACACTCCTCTGTCATGGCTGATGTATTGGGAAACACTGGCACACTTCCTAAACAACTGTATATACGAGTTTGTCCTAACATATTGGGATGGTCTGATACTCGAAAAAATGTATCAAATCACACACACACACAGGTGCAAATAAAAACCCATAATTTCTGAGTTATAAATTATAATGCTCACTCAAAAGTTCCATGCACAGTCGCAAAATATGGCAGCAGCCTGTTTCATTACGAATCAGAGTTCATGTTGAGCAGGATAATAAGTGCCCTGGCCTCCATAGAAGGCCACTCGTTCACATTCCAGTTAATTGCCAATATTGTGTTTCACTACAGGGAAGTACAGGAGACAATACTAGTAATACAACCCCAGCCCCTAACAGCTTTTGGAAGGAGAGTCATTGTTTGAAATGTTTTTAATTACCTTTTCTCAGCAGCATTCAATGTTGCATTTGAAGTACATAACTATACTTGCAGCTGAACTGTCTGGTATGTTGCAAGCACTGAATTTAATAAAGTCCAAGATGCCACAGATTCTACGACACACCCCAAATTTAGTAATTAAAATGTCTAATAAAATGTTACACATGAATCAGTGATGTACTTTGGTTGAAGTACAACTACAAACCTTTGTAACCCCCCCCCCCCAAGAACCGATAAAAAAGTAACCTTGCCTGACCTTGGCATTGTGAACGATGGCTGCAAGTAAACCAACAGAAAAGTCTTCAGACAAAAAAGTTTATCATGTAATTAACGTCATTTCGCATAGAAAATCTTGTGCAATGTAAATTTATTTCGCACCCCATTTATTGTGTAATGTAATCCAATTTCACACCCCGTGTCTTGTGTAATGTAATCTTATTTCACATTCCGATTCTTGTTTAATGTAATATTATTGAAGTTTTCTTATTCTCGTAGAATGTATAGACAATAGTTTGTACTTCTTTTACATAACCTCTGTAAACATAAGACATCACAGAAGAACTGGTATAAGTGGTAAGCAATGAAGTGACCACTTTTAAAATAAACCTATGAAAAAAATTACTGTCCCTAAGTGAGCATATTTAACGTAAGCAATTACTGCGATACTCATAGTTAAGTTGGCAGGGAACTACGTTTTAATGTCTTGCTAGTCGTAAAGCTAAAGCTTGTCGTCACCTGCGATTCAGTTTCCTTTTGCTGTATGCAAATAAAAATAAAGCGGCATGATTCTAACATATACATGTATGTTTATAACTTTCACATCATCGCCAGTCTGAGCCATCATTCAAGTTAGCTGGTTCATTGTTTTGTTTTGGTATTTATTCCCCTGGTCTACACTCGTGTTTAAACAAAACAGAGGTTTATGATCAACGTGATTTAAAATGTTTACTTGTAACCTCTGAAATAAAGTTTCTTTAACATAATGAATAAAACGTTTTTATACATGTTCTGAAAGTAGTGGCATCGTTTGTTACTGATTTCTGCTGTATTTCCACGTAGTTTATTGTCCAATTGAAGTTGGTATAAATTTTAAACATCTAATAAACTTGAAGAAACTTCGGACAAGTTTGTTATGCAATACTTGAGCAAACTGCTGCAATTATGACAGTTTAAATAAATGTGTGCATGTTATTGGTATTTAGGTAATACCAACTTATGATTGTAGTCTTGGAGATTGGCAAGATGTAACTCGTTTTGAAACCATAACGCCATGAAAATGTGTAATACTGCACGTGAAACATTCCTTGGGTGTTAGGAATAAAATTAAAAAATAGTATTATAACATCTGTTCAAATGGTTTAATTTTTATGAGCCGATATTTCAAACAGTAGTACTAATTACCACCACTATCCTTAAAGATAAGTAATTTGGGGGCAAAATTTGTTTCTGCATAAAATGTGTGGATGCAATTCCATGAAATGCATTGTCATNAAAGATAAGTAATTTGGGGGCAAAATTTGTTTCTGCATAAAATGTGTGGATGCAATTCCATGAAATGCATTGTCATACGCTAGGTATTGTGTTTTTAATATTGTGGTGAAGCTACATTCATAACTAAGTACGCATTTAAATTTTATAACATAAAAGTGATTTTTTCATAAGCAAAACTATAAGGCTTAGCAAACGTTAGTGCTATGTGCTTTAAAAACTGCGTGGCTGGACGAATCTTCACAAAACTTGCAGCATCGAGTGACAAATATTATTGTGAAAGTATGCTGTAAAAATTTGGATAAATTATGTTCAGTCATTGAGTTTCATGGCAACTGTTTTCGTTACGGCCGGTACTCCTAATGTAATAGCAACGCCCGCCATTTGCTTGTGTAATATCATGTATTAAAATTCTGATTCGTAAGGTATTTATTCAATATAATTCTCCTTATAAAAGTTAAAACATAATTCTTGGGGCATGTAACAATTGTTTAAGGCATGTTGTTTTCTGTAAGTAGGAGTAAAAACACAGTATTATCTAAAAGTGCGCATTTCTTCACAGGCGAACATTTCAGCTGACACTTTTTAAAAATGAACGTTCAATTACAGCAGAGAAAAAAATGTTTAAATCATCTGCTATTCTTTTGAAGACTTAAATCACACATANAAAGATAAGTAATTTGGGGGCAAAATTTGTTTCTGCATAAAATGTGTGGATGCAATTCCATGAAATGCATTGTCATCCGCTAGGTATTGTGTTTTTAATATTGCGGTGAAGCTACATTCATAACTAAGTACGCATTTAAATTTTATAACATAAAAGTGATTTTTTCATAAGCAAAACTATAAGGCTTAGCAAACGTTAGTGCTATGTGCTTTAAAAACTGCGTGGCTGGACGAATTTTCACAAAACTTGCAGCATCGAGTGACAAATATTACTGTGAAAGTATGCTGTAAAAATTTGGATAAATTATGTTCAGTCATTGAGTTTCATGACAACTGTTTTCGTTACGGCCGGTACTCCTAATGTAATAGCAACGCCTGCCATTTGCTTGTGTAATATCATGTATTAAAATTCTGATTCGTAAGGTATTTATTCAATATAATTCTCCTTATAAAAGTTCAAACATAATTCTTGGGGCATGTAACAATTGTTTAAGGCATGTTGTTTTCTGTAAGTAGGAGTAAAAACACAGTATTATCTAAAAGTGCACCTTTCTTCACAGGCGAACATTTCAGCTGACACTTTTTAAAGATGAACGTTCAATTACAGCAGAGAAAAAAATGTTTAAATCATCTGCTATTCTTTTGAAGACTTAAATCACACATANGATGAACGTTCAATTACAGCAGAGAAAAAAATGTTTAAATCATCTGCTATTCTTTTGAAGACTTAAATCACACATATTTTCTTATATCCTTAGAAGTGTTGACCATAATTAAAAGAATAAATTTATGTCTACACAAAAAAAGAATCATGAACATCAATAAATATTCACAAATTAATATTATTTGCTGAAATAAACATGTACGTGTTTATAGTGATAATTACAATATTTATTATTTATTGTTGTATACTTTGACGTGCGACACTTATTTGGCATAGATATAAACATGACTTCGTCTCATCTGTCTGTATCATCACGTTACCCCAGACAGGTTTTTAACCCCGAAATGACTTGCTACGAGAGCCTACAAGTATGCCCCTAGTTGCGGGGGCACCCACGGACACATCAGCCAAGATCGTTCATTCTTATGTCAGATGTCAACCCCCTCCCCTCCCATGTGATTGTGGCCACAAGCAGCCAAGTTAATCACCTAAGTTCGCGTAACCAATACAACACAGCATCAGAGGCGCATAGTTCGGCCAAGGGATTGCGCTAGAGAGCAAAGCTCCACCCAGGAGGAGGAGCTCGCTGCCCGCACCATAGATGAGCCTGCGGGCAGGTAGATCACATGGCTGTGCACCACCGAGGGACGTCAGTTGATCTCCAGTAGCTCGCTCCACCACCTCGTGAGCTAGGGCTGTCTGCTGACCCCAACATCTTCAGGACCTACCAGAGGACTGGCCACTTTCGTACACCCAATGTCGTCAGACTTCCGAAGTAAACCCACCTCTCCAACCACTGTGCTGAATTGAGCTGGTTGGCGTAATCGGGTAAGACTCTGGTCGGCTCAGTTCTACATCTAGCTAGGGAACATCGTCGCCTGCTATCCTCTCGCAAGGCCAATATTTGTACCTACCTGTATGCCGTACACCCAAAGGAGTGGTACGAAATGGCAGGAAAGGAAGGCAGCTGCAACCTCCAAAGTCAATGGGAGCTGTAACCCAACCCCAACTGCACTTTGCAGCATAACCCCCCGGGAACGAGCTCAAGTTGCTTGCCAGCTGGAGAGACCTCACACCCCAACTCTCTCCCACTCATTTCAAGCCCCTATCAACACCCCCGGCCGACCACACCTGATCGTCACCAACTTCCGTCAGGAACAGTCCGTTCCACTAGGGCTCGCAAATCCCTGGTTNCCGGCCGACCACACCTGATCGTCACCAACTTCCGTCAGGAACAGTCCGTTCCACTAGGGCTCGCAAATCCCTGGTTCCAGTGTTGCCGGATTAGCAGCCCTCCCCGGGCTCACAGCAGCAGCTGGGTCAGCAGCCACCCCGAGCCACATCCAGCACAGGTAAACCCGTGACTGTATGCCACCCAGTACGCAGGACCGCTAAGCCCACAGTTACCTTGTACTGTGCCGTCAAGCCACGCACCATGTATTATATACCGGCTGGGGACCAGTCAGTCAGTAGAATCAACAGTGTCTCTGACCGACACATCAGAACCTTGCCCGACTGTGACGTTGCAGTCAGCAACCTGACGTCACGCGCCAACTTAACGAGTATGCAGTGGGCATATGAGCCAAGTTATAAACACCAGATGAGGGTCACATGGCAGTGTTTCAATTGATAGGTAAACGGAAAGATACGCAGGCAATGGGATGAAAGTAGAAATTTAGCACAGCTTTTAAAATTGCCCACTTTACAGTGAACAGCGCATAACTATTATCAGATGCCACTTCCCACAGTGTGGTGTAACACAATGGCATCTCAAATGTATACAGTTACAAATGTGAGCTAAACGGATTGTTTACATTTCTGCAATAAATATTTATCAAAACCAGGTTGTTTCTGCTGGTGAATTTCATAAATAATGCATAAATAAACAAATAATGCATTTTCGGTGCATGGATGGAACCTTGTTACACGTGTCCCCGTGTGGCAGAGCAGTAAAGTGCAGTGCAGTCAGTAGCCAGTTTGTAATGACGCAGTATGCTTAAATTTTCGGGACACGGGTGTAAAATTCTTTTGCTTTGGAAAGCTTTGTAATATTTTGTCAGGTTTCAAGTTAAAGCCACAGTGGTTCGTTTCCCGTGTTTGTTTGTCGAGCAGACGTGTGCTTTTGAAGGTTATCGAATGGACATCTGCTGTTTACGAGTCCGTTTACCGTCTAGTTTCGAAAGTTGTTGTTTTGGTTATGCGGCATTGCGGGTACAATAACAAGTTGTGAGCGCGGGACACAGCGTAGTTTTGGATGACGCTACTGGCAGATGCCGGAGGCCATGCGCTTATCTTAGGAGAAGGGGGAGATTGGCCTGCCTAATATATACTGGTGGTGCCTGTCGCATGAAAAGAGAAAGTCACCAACTGTTGAAGAAGACAAGTCGAGCGTGAGAAGACGCACCAGTCCGAAAGGGCGTGGGTCATTAGGGTGCCAGGAGGGAACGAACATCTCTCCTGCCTTCGTAACTTAGTCTTGCGAGGCAAGTTTGAGACATTAATAAAATGTAAACTACTGTGGCGCTGTTTTCTGCACTGGCATAACTAATTATGCAAGTTCGTACTCTGCAAACTGGAAAGTCGTCTGTGCATTGTGAAACTTCAATGATAAATAAAGTATAAAGGAAAGTGATCTGGAACTTCTTCTTTTTAATTAATCGGAGTCACCTGGTACTGAGTCTCGTATTCTACCTATGAGCAAGCCGTGGCAACGTAAACATTCGGCAGGGTAATACTTCCGCAACATTACAACATGGCGCCCAACTGTGCGGTTGCATTATTATAAAGACGGTAGTAAATAAGACGGAACATTACAATATGGCGGCCCAACTAAGGGGCTCGAGTGCGTGGCCCGGAACGTTACAAGTTAACTGCTAATAAATGCCACGACTGCATAACTCATGTTAGAAAGAATGAAATAGGGCAATGAGCACAATGCTAGGAAAATTTATTGCTATCTGGTATAAATTTTGACAAAAGAAACAAAAGTGATTCCAACCTAAATGTCATACCCTTAAGGAAATGACCAGAACTGTAAATAAGCAACACTGGAAATAGTGTTGTGTGAGGTCTATTTTTCTGAGGTATTATCTCTAGCAGCACATCAACATTGATCCGGCAGTTATCAATCATTTGTAGCAAAGGGATATAGAACTGTTTGTTTACAATGGGCTGAAAAAAGGGTGAAAGCAGTATAGTTCATCTGTGATGCAGCAATTCCACGTAATAGGCTTGGTATTTTATCAAATCACAACCCTTCTTCGTTACAAAGATTTTCACCATATAATTTTATAGGATAAACACAGAAGTTCTTTCTGTACTGTAATTCCGCTAGCAGTCATCGTGTCTCAAGCTGGTTCCATAATACAGTGATGTGTTGCGATGGATGTCATCTGAGATGGTGCTGCCATCTATTTCAATGGTGAAAATTACATTTTCAGACCTCATGAATTTAACAAGATACACATGAAAAACATTTTGTATGTTTTAAGTGGGTTCAAGACACAGAAGGCAGCATAGACATGATGTGCAATGAAAACTATGCAGCAACATACAGCGACAATGAGACACAAGATGAAGAATTATTTTGATGGTAACAGAAGATTTTTATGACATTGTCCATATGTATAAAAAGCATTGTCTTCTATTTGGTACATTCATGCAGGAAAAAAAAAAAAAAAAAAAAAATCCAAACAAAAAGAGACGTCGGTGTAAATGCGATAGTAGTTTTCAAAATGTTAAACAAATAGTTGTTTATATTCTCCTTTTGAACGAACACTTCTTCTTCTTCTCTATTGCAGGCTATCGCAGACAATTGCAACACACAAATTTCACGCAAAGCACTTGTCGCTTGATGCGCTGCGACAGACTACTGCATCGTCCTGTTTAGCTACAGCTCAGTACAAAGCATCACATTGATCACAATGCATCGCAGTATCGTGGACCCAACTTACTGCATCCCTACAGCATACTGGAAAAACCTATAATATATACATACACAGACCTAAACATCTTTTAGTAGACTGTTATCTAGCTAAAACAAACTCACTTCTTTTTCTTCAATTTTCTCCAGCAATGCTTTCTTGCCCTTCTTTTGTGTTGATGGTTTCTGGAGTTCTTGTTTCTCTACATCTTTCTTCTCCTCTTCCTCCTCCTCTTCATCTTCCCAATTATCCTGCAACAGTGTTTATACACACACCCACTGCACCATGAACTGCTCTACTTATGGATCTGCATCTGCAGAAAAATTATTTTTATCATACATACACATCAATTTCATTAAAAAAAATGCACAATAAAGTAAGTAAGCGTGCTGCATTTTTCATCAACATAAACTAGAACATTTTTTTATAAATTACTAAAACTACGACAGCTAAATCTAAATCATCATTTCCAAAGTAACAGTTTGGCGGGTACAGGCAATAAACAATGTAAATTTTCAACCTCTCTACGGTAATTGTAAAGGAGAGTGACTTTTCTGAAAACCAAAGAAAAAATTACGGAAAGCGGTATAATTCCACTCTACTAATTACACAGAAATATACTAGGGGCATTAACATTTTATCAATACAAACCACAAATACGATAGTGGGGAGGGCTATGAAGATCAAGAAAATTGTGGGGTAAAATATGTACGTTATCATTAAATCCTTTACTTATGTTAAACGGAAAAAGACCTAACAGAACAATATTTAACAACACAAAATGTTAATACAGGGGTACTGTTTGCCATCACATAATATTGTATTTCGTCATGCTGCAGTGCAAATAACACCTGTGCGTTACATATCGTGAAGTTTAGTTCAATTCGGTTAGTTTGCTACATTAAAAATAGCTACACACACAAATATACAAACCCCTGACATACCACAAAATGCAAAATCCTGTCATATACACATACCCACACATAATAAAACATACCGGAAGTATGTGAATTTAGTCACCTAAGTAGGCGATGGGTACAATTTTCCCACAGTGAATAGGAAGTGGTGCATGCGCTCACGTTTGTCGGAGCACCGGCGGCGAAACATGAACTGCACCAGGTACCCCACAAATTGTGGCATCCTCCTGCCATAGCGACGAAGACCGTACTTCACATCCCGCCACACACAATCTATTCAATGGGTGTTCGCTCCTGTATCGGGATCAATGAAATTCATGCTACGATTCACCAGAAGGTGATCACAGTTATGCTCTGAAAGACAATTATACACGTGCCAACAGTCACTTACAATTGTCATTCCAGGCTCTATGAATTCCTTGATTAAGTTTAGAAGCATCCTGCTTGTACGATCTTTGACAGAAACAAGACACATACAATTAGTAAGTCTCTCGATCCCGCTGAAAAACCACTGCCCCTGGACGATGCAACCCTTATTATGCTTGCGCTTCCCAAATTTAGCCTCATCTATCTCAACAGAAGAGCCCCCCGCCACACAATTTTATACTTTGTATCATGCATACACCCGTCAATCACCACCTCGCGACATAAGGACGACCAATCCACGACGGTAACCTTACTAATATGACACATTCTACTAATAAATTTGGTGATATTATTTTACAAATCAGTGATACACTTAATTTACCTTTTCCAAACCATGCGCCGTGCCGAAAAGATTTTCTAAAATTACAAAGCCCCTTTCTATATTTATTACTGACACACATCCAAACTGACTGTTGACAGTGAAAAAATTCACTGTCCTCTGCCAATTCTAATACCGTTGCACACGAGCTGCACCTTACCTCATTCTACAACACACCATGATCTACTAAATAATCAAACAGTAATGGCCAAAACAACGTTAATTCAATAAACTGGTTAACGTCCAGATAACACACGCCACATAAACTACTATCACGCACAGAAGCACTTGTACTTGCACCCTTCATTCTTAAATCACAAAACTTTACACGGTCGGATTTGGCCGTCACAACTCACAGGTGCAGCAACACTCCACTCGCCGCGAACTGCACAATATTTCATATACCGGCCAACAAACCTACGGTAAGTCTACACATCCACAGCAGGCAGGCGACTGCAGATTCGCATTTGTTTACTTCCTACAGCATTACAGGGCTATACAACATGGCGTCCGTTGTAAACAATATATAAATATATACATTTTGTGGATGTACTTTGCCTCCTTCAAAAAAGTTGCTATTCTTTGTAATTACCAGTCTAAAAAATTATCGCAATATTACATAAAGTATCATAAATGAAATTTTTTTTTTAAATTTAAGCAGAAAAAAAGGTGGGGGGGAGACTCGAGCTTCTGGTACGGTAATTAAATGTGCAGCAGGCGAGGGAGAAAAAACGCTAAATGCAATAATGTTCACTGCATGTCCTACATTCGGTTCAGCCGACACCGCAATAACAGCAAAACTTTCCAAATATATTCTATGCAAATTATATTTTGAACGCTAATTATACTGATCACGCACTTTACTTCGAACAGCTCGCGCATAGAACCAAGTCACGTGGCAACAGCTGTTTAATGAGGAAACACTTTACACTAATAACCACCCAAAATAAATTGTACATGAAAAGGGTATTCGAGGAGTAACAAACTCAAAAATAAACATCTACATACTTCCAAATTTATACGAGACACACTCCCAAAAACTCACTTTAACTTGATCCTCTTCATCCTCGCCAACCCATTTATTAGCAACAGCATCTGGTACTTTAATTTCCTTTGGCTGGAAATCTTCGTTATCTACGAATAAGAATCATGACACGTTACGAACTTATAACACTTGTTAACATATGTCGGTATCTAAGAGCACACTTTTACTCACCCCACTCTTCGTCCATGTTGCAGAGTTCACGAGATCAAAATCTGGTTTGCCAGTAGCCGACTTTAGCACCAGAGGGCGATGTAAGTGGCAAAGGGAATCTGGCGCTACGCCCAAGATATTCCGCCAATGCAACAAGCAATTAAAACGTGCCCTTATCAAACACAAAACGTCAGAATATTAAATGACACGATTTTCCAATTTCTAAACCTGTTTCGAACACCAAATTCTTCTTTACGTGAACTAGAAACACCTTCATTATTCTCCATTTGCAATCGATTTTCCTGATTATGGCGATCTACACAGAATGGCCAACCACATAAAATAAATTTCTTGTACCATATTTTAAAATATCAAAAACAAATTACTCTTTGCAATGGAGATTTAAAAAACTTGATAAAGTATGTATAAAAAATTAAATATATGTTGATGAGATAGACTATTGTGGTCTTCCACGCATATGTAAAATAAGTAAATAAGAACATGTGTGTACATGCAAAGTAAATATATAATTTTGCTTAAGGTACGAAAATACTAATAAATATGTTGCATTATTGAAACAGTTAGGAAATACCTATTATTTAATTATGATTTAACAAATAATCCCCGTGTTNATAAATATGTTGCATTATTGAAACAGTTAGGAAATACCTATTATTTAATTATGATTTAACAAATAATCCCCGTGTTAGAAAATTTACCGGTGAATTATCATATGTACACTTGAAGATTACAGTTTCNGTTAGAAAATTTACCGGTGAATTATCATATGTACACTTGAAGATTACAGTTTCGGTTGAGTCTGATAGAACCGATTATTCCACCTATTCAACTGTACCGAAAATACGGTAAATGTTGTGGATATGACCCAAAATAACATCAATAATTTTCGAAAACTTTCTCTGGAAAATAAGAGTTAACGCACATACAACCAATAATTTTCAAGCATTCCAAAAGGCACAAAAATTATTCGGAAGGAGAGTATTACAAATGGGCGATTAAAATATTAGAATTTTATTCTAATGGTATGAGACAGTGTCTGGAAGCAGCTTAAAATCAACCTGATGTTCGAAAAATGCCTCAACCGGTGTACACAGATGTGTCAACCACTGGTGGATCAATCAATGAAATTTCGAAAACGCGGATTAATGCAACTTTGATGTCNTCGGAAGGAGAGTATTACAAATGGGCGATTAAAATATTAGAATTTTATTCTAATGGTATGAGACAGTGTCTGGAAGTAGCTTAAAATCAACCTGATGTTCGAAAAATGCCTCAACCGGCGTACACAGATGTGTCAACCACTGGTGGATCAATCAATGAAATTTCGAAAACGCGGATTAATGCAACTTTGATGTCNCGTACACAGATGTGTCAACCACTGGTGGATCAATCAATGAAATTTCGAAAACGCGGATTAATGCAACTTTGATGTCATATTTATGATTTTCTGTAATTTGTACTTACTTTTCGTTTCGACATAACAAAAAGGCTGCTGTGATGTTTGTTTGAAGTGTAATTTTAATTTAAAATCACACCTGAAATGAAACCAATAAGGCCCCTCATGCCATAAGCGAATCTGAAGCTATTATCAAATGTTGCTTGTGAGTTAGATGTGGTGGATGGCATAAGTGTCAATGAAAGCGAGCAGGAAAAATCAGGATCAAATTGGTATTGTGCCAAATGTAGAAATGAGAAAAATTGTGTGAGAACTGAAGGAAAGAAATATACAGAGGAAATGCAGTTTATAAAGTTCCTACATGATGAACTAGCATTTCTCAGGGAAGTAATAGCTATTAGAAGAGGAGATCTTAGAAAAGAGCGAGACGATATTGCAACAGAAATACAGGCTAGTTCCATCACCAATGCTGTATTCAAAGGTTACAAAAGCATGCAGTCTTAGTGCAAAGGGCAATAAGTCTGATTTAAAACATCTAAAAAAAAAAAAGACTGAAAGTGCTGTAAAGTCCCAAAAAGTGGAAGATGACCCCAAATAAAAACCTACAAATTCCAGTATTGACTCTGCTTAAGTCACGATGGATTGAAGACAACTACAAAGCGATAATATTAAGTGACTCGTTGTTTAAATATGCTGGGGGAAAATGTATACAGAAGAATTATGATGTTTTGNCAAAGCGATAATATTAAGTGACTCGTTGTTTAAATATGCTGGGGGAAAATGTATACAGAAGAATTATGATGTTTTGAGTTACCCAGACATAAAAATAAATTAGTTAGAGGTGCAGATAGATAACATAGAAAATAATGTGTTGGCTGAAGTGATGATAATTGCTGTAGGAACAAATAATGCAGTTGGTANAAGATAGATAACATAGAAAATAATGTGTTGGCTGAAGTGATGATAATTGCTGTAGGAACAAATAATGCAGTTGGTAGAGAAATACCTAAGAATAGATTATGGGACAAACAACATATTTTGTCAAAATGGAAAAATAAAAGTTACACTCCAAAGTCATAGGAAAAAGTTCCATTCTCAATTACAAAGGGGTAAGTGTGAATAGAATAAACAGGGAGCTGGAATGGCTCTGTGAAAGGCGAAAACTAACCCTTCTTGATGTCAATTGATGGATAAGGGAAAATCACATGCCAAGAAATTGTATTCATTTAAACATGCGTGGATGCCTTGACTTTGGTGAACCAGTGTAAGGACAGTAAACAAAGAAAAGCAAACACTGTTAATTCATGACCAAAAATATCTTTCATGATGTATCACTAGCAAATGATAAGTCAACCAATGCTTCAAAAGCATTCCAAACCGAAAACAGTGTTTTTAAGTAGCCTCTAAAACTACATAACTTCCAGAAATTCCAAAGCCTTGAGAACTTGAAAAATCTCGAGAACTACAACAGCCTCGAGAACTATGAAGTGAACCATGCCTCCACGAGCTCCTTGTGCCCACTTTGACTGCCGCAGTCACAACTATGCCAGACACACCGGGCCGCACCAACCACATCAGCCCAAGAGTACATCGACAAGAATGGAACTTCCACCTTCTTGCCAACAAGGATTACGTAACTCAAGTGAAAGCTCTACTTATTTATTACAAGAGGTAACTTTTTTAATAAATGTGTAGGCGATCCGAAACTGTGTTTACCCCAAAGACACAACCACTGGGAGCACGGGCAATGGAGTCGTTACGTCGTAGCAGTTCACCCCATGGCCTACGACGTGAAGAATCACCAAGTGGCATCACTCTGGCTTGTAGGCCGAAGCTGAAGAGCTATTTGTCCGAAAGTGTCACCACTAGTGTGCAGCAATTATCCAAACACATCAAACAACGTCACCTCATTCACAGTTACAGTCAGGGGTGTGTTTTATTATATTAAGAGCAATCGAATATGGCAACCCACACCCCTTTGCCAAGGTGGACTCGTCTATCCCTTCAAGAGACAGCCACCTCGCAACTCTGTAGCCAGTGAAAACCAAATGCTTCACAGAAAGTGAAATTCAAACACTTTTCAGAAGAAAACATAATAGTNAACTCTGTAGCCAGTGAAAACCAAATGCTTCACAGAAAGTGAAATTCAAACACTTTTCAGAAGAAAACATAATAGTATATTTAATGTTTAGTCACAAAAGAACAATTATGTATTCAAAAAATGGAGATTGCCTATAAAGGCCTCCATTCTCGTAACTCTTAATTTAGTTCAGTAAAACTCCACATCAACTTCAAAACATTAACCTTAACAGACATTTGTAATCAACNCGTAACTCTTAATTTAGTTCAGTAAAACTCCACATCAACTTCAAAACATTAACCTTAACAGACATTTGTAATCAACTGGGGTGTCACCAATGTGTTTCATTTAATTTTTACAATTTTTCACCATTGCCATAACATTACATAGTTTTCATGTCATGTTTATCCATTCAGCATTTGACGCTGGTTCTCGTCACTTGTGACTGAAGCCCACGTCGCTCTGCCAGTTCGCCTTAGCACTCGAACCAGAATGGCAGTGTTGGTCGCCCTTTCTGCGAGCCCCCTTGGTACCATCATTTAGGCTGCTATCACTTCACTGCAATAGTTACTTAATTAACAAGAACATTTGTTTTCTTTCTTTGCTGTACCGATGAGAGAACCACCCACACTCTCACCAGAGAGCTTAATGCTACCGTGTATCTGCATAACACCACGCTCATTTTCACTCTAAGATCACCGGCAGGCCGTAAGTGCTGGGTCTGCTTTCTTTCATTACTTACATGTAATCAAGCACAGTGAATAAACAGATTTACAAAGTTCAATGTGCGTGATTCATCATCATCCAGGACCCGTAGAGCACTACACCCTTTGTAATACCACCCACAATTTTCTAGCATATTTCTGGCATACAAGACGGCCCACAGTCTCATCATACGGTGCAAATAGTGTACAGTAAGTGCATGACAACATCATCTGCACACTGACAGAGGACTCCAGGGCTCCCTGGGCCGTCNTGCAAATAGTGTACAGTAAGTGCATGACAACATCATCTGCACACTGACAGAGGACTCCAGGGCTCCCTGGGCCGTCAACCGAACGACCCACATCACTAACTCTCCACTGGGTTATGACACTGGACAATTCTACACTCAACCAGCCCTGGGTCACCTAGAACATGTCAGTCTGTATAATGTGCATACGAAAATTCACATTTAAGTAAAAGTATCATTTTTTTGGGTTTAAGTAAATCCTACCTTGAAACAGTCATCATCACACAAAAATGGGCACTGTGTGTAATACACAATTTCTCTCACAAGGACACATGCAGGAACATACTTGAGGAATTAGGGGTTCTCCCAGTGCCAAGTGTCTACATTTTGACACAGGACTGCATCCTGCTCTCCAGACCTTTTGCCATGCATCATTTCCACAGCATCAACAGCACAAGTGTAGCTGCAGCGCACCACGAGTGCTGACACGTTTGCAGTGCGTGTGAGTGAAAGTGCAGAGCAGTGCAGCGCAAACGCATACCCCACCCAACAAAATACCATTAAACTGTGGAGGTGGGTACATAATGGCAGACCCAGCGTATATAATTTGTAGGGCAATTTCAAAGCAAGTATGCGAAAGTAAAGAAACACATACTAAGAGTGCAAAATTCAGAAAAGCCTTTACTAGCATTACAAGATTGTCATTTTGTTATCATCAAATGCAGAAATTTTACACCTCAGTGGTTTCATCCTTATTTCATGCCAGCCAAGTGTAGATCATAACTGTTTTTATTATGGGAAATTTAATATACTTATTTTGTTAATTTATTATGCAAGTGTTTATGTCTTTTAATTGTTGCAAGTTACAGGCAATCATAAAGTAGAGCAGGGAGAGAGAGCTATGTTACGCCATAGTCCACACCTTTGTTCTCGCTGGATTCCGTAGCCGTAGAGTGTCTCAAGGGNTATTTCATGCCAGCCAAGTGTAGATCATAACTGTTTTTATTATGGGAAATTTAATATACTTATTTTGTTAATTTATCATGCAAGTGTTTATGTCTTTTAATTGTTGCAAGTTACAGGCAATCATAAAGTAGAGCAGGGAGAGAGAGAGCTATGTTACGCCATAGTCCACACCTTTGTTCTCGCTGGATTCCGTAGCCGTAGAGTGTCTCAAGGGNAGAGAGAGAGCTATGTTACGCCATAGTCCACACCTTTGTTCTCGCTGGATTCCGTAGCCGTAGAGTGTCTCAAGGGGTTGGCACACACTGTGTCGTGCTCCGGGTGCCTTCAAGTTATCGCCCCAATCACCTTTAGCTGCAATAGTCTACCGGAACCTGTTATTTCTGCACCTGGAGATGCCAGACCTTCTTCCCTGGGAATAATTGCACGGGGAAGCCTAAGGCACCAATAATTCACTAATATGCACAAATGTGTTTTTTTNCTTCTTCCCTGGGAATAATTGCACGGGGAAGCCTAAGGCACCAATAATTCACTAATATGCACAAATGTGTTTTTTTCGCAGTTTTGCCTATTTGGCGGGCTGCAGGCCAGAGTTCGTATAAAGTGTTCACCTAGATTTATGTAAGTGTTTTCATGCAAGAGTAATTACATGCAAGTTTTCAGACATAGTGTCTTTCATTTCAAGCACTGCCTTCGGACATTTTGGGGTACAGGTCCCCTATAACCCACCTTCACCCAGTTTCATGTAAATTACTTAACAACCAGTATGCTCAACTCAGAGCATTTATAGTTTAAGGCATGTGGGTCAGCCTGAATAGGCACACAATCTTTTCCACGTAAGTATCAGGAGCATGGGGAAATTCCATTTCATCGAGGGACTTTGTAAGTACGGGCGAATGGCTCGCCGTACCCTAAGATCACCACTCGCATTAACAATTGGCACTGCCTGCCGATGGTGTCTGGCGCCTATTCGGGTATCCAAATCCACAAACCACCTAACAATATTTTATCAGCGACCCTCAAAAGTCTCTTAACCCAACATCACCCAGCTAACAGGTGTTAATTTATCAAATAATTGTTTATAAACATAAAAATAAAAATAAATATCTAACAAATACTCAAGTAAACAATCATAACCCTACTAATATTATAAATGCAAAAGTCTGTGTGTATGTTTGTTACCACTCAGCTCCATAAGGATTTTGAACGGATTTTGATGAAATTCGGTATGCAGGTACTTTAGGTCCTGGAATAAAACATATGATACTCTTTATCCTGATAAACTGTGGAATACCAGCAAAATGTAATTCTGCAAAGGCTGAGAATGTGAACAAAATATTTTTTTCCTCTAGTCTCATAGTTTATCAGGCTGCCCAAGGACCTCTGAAATTGCTAAACGACTGCATTCAATCGATAACCACCGGGACCGAATATTTAACATTCCCTCCGAAGCCCGGAAGCGCTCAGATGTTATGCCACTAAATGGTCACCCATCCAAATGTGTGCCAATTGGAATGTTGCTTAACTTTGGTGATCTATTAAGATCCCTCAGGAAAGCACAAAAAGTAGTACCTAGGTAAAGTTATTTATAAAGTTACAACTTGATNGTGATCTATTAAGATCCCTCAGGAAAGCACAAAAAGTAGTACCTAGGTAAAGTTATTTATAAAGTTACAACTTGATGGAACTCACGTTTTGAATTTCATACATCGACACTGGAAAGCGGAAATGTGGAAACTACGCAATAGTTGCACGGATACACTCCGTAAACAATACCCACTTCTTGACTATAAGGAAAAAAATATTTCCTTCTTTTCGGATTTCGGGTTGCAGTATACTGTTAAATACCTAGGCCAACATAGTATAATTTTATAATTCTGTTTTCACATAAATTAATAGTCTTTTCCCAATTGATTTATTAGTGTATCACTGTAAAACTCTCTTGTACTCACACCAAACTGGGCCGATTCGCTTTTACTAGATAAAAACCAATTTTNAGTGTATCACTGTAAAACTCTCTTGTACTCACACCAAACTGGGCCGATTCGCTTTTACTAGATAAAAACCAATTTTTATCTCATAAATGTAAATAAAGACTACACACATAAATTNATTAGTGTATCACTGTAAAACTCTCTTGTACTCACACCAAACTGGGCCGATTCGCTTTTACTAGATAAAAACCAATTTTCATCTCATAAATGTAAATAAAGACTACACACATAAATTTCTTAATAATATTCTAATTATGTTATATAATAAACTACCAGAAGATGTAAATATTCAAAAGGGCATTAATAAATTCAAGAAAAATTTGTTTAAATCCCTACTGAATGGTTCATTTTATAGTGTGCAAGAATATCTGTCATAATGTCTCTGTAACATAAATTAAACAACAAAAGCAGAGGAATGATTCATTACGGTAGTCACTTTTTATAAAACTTATTCTTAAGCCAGGAATATGTCATTTCATTGTGTCGTTTACTTAGCTAAATTAGATATTCACATGTATGCGCAAAAAAATCCTCTTATGTAATCTAAATTTTTTTGCTGTTTTTGTCCCAATGTCTTTGTAACGGTATTTTTTTGTATATATGTAATTTTAACAATTTCTACATTATATGTACTGACAAGTTCAAACAGCATTGTGGAATTGCACAAATTAACAATTAAATTACTTTACTTTTCTATGTTCTCAAAATTGACCAAACCAAAACTAGTAGAAATGTGATTCGGATTGCCAACAAATAATAAATGTGTGTGTTTGTATTTTTATTTTCAAAATACAAGCCATTTTTTATAAATAAAAGGTTGTCGTGTGACGGTTTAGGAATTTTAGAGCGACGCTGGCCCACAACCTCCCCCCCCCCACTCGCGCATAACCAGGGTAGAGACACGTGTCACTCCTAGTCACCGCAGGGGGAAGTCAACTCGAGAAGGATGCACATAACGACTATAATACGTTCGCGGAGGAGTCGTCCATTCCCCCTTCACTCACCCACCCCCCTAGGCCTCTTGCCTTCCTGGGAGATCTGTGGAGCGCAGAGGTTTCACGCAATATCACCAAATAATCATGTGTATTTCGCCTAAACTCAGAAAATACGCACCGAAGAAGTAGCTGACGAGAGTAAACTAGGGGCAAGGGGCTACCTTCCCCAGCCCCCACCCCCAAACCTTCAGAAACCAGGACACGTGTTTTGAAAGGCATTGTTCTGCATCCTACCCCCTCACCACCTCCCCCCCACAAGGCGCCACGTGCCGACAATTAAGACTGGAGGCTTGCAAGCATAAAAACCCCGTTTCGAGAGTAGTGGGGTGACAGTTGATTATCACCGCGCCGAGGGAAGAGTTGCGTCAAGGAATCGCGAGAAGACGTGAGCACGAGTCCGAACCGCAGTCCAGGGAGACGGCAGCACCTGCGGGTCTTCTTCCAAGGCCTACCACTTCGCCGGAGCTCATTCCCAGACTACAGCCTACCAACACTCACCGCTGAGTTAAGTATAAAAATCGTCGCCCAGAGAAGCTCCACTCAACCACGAAGTCGCCCAGTGAATACGAGTAGTCAAATTAGGTACCACACCTCGGAATGGCTGATGTATGTAGTTCTTGTGTAAACTCCAGACAATATATATGTCCTTAAAAATGAAACAGTAACCGACTAAATTATTGCAAACCCCTTAACTTTCAGGCATCATATAGTCGGTGCCTGGGGGCATTAACAACGACACTATAAGCCACTCTGTCTCCCACAGTGGCGGTATACCCTCAAGGTTTTCAAAAGTTTTTGTATCTAAATTAAATAAAAATTATTAACAAGAAGTATAAATACACCCCTATCATAATTAAATCGTTTATGAAGTCGTGTTGAATGAAAAATTGTCAAATGTTGGGACATTTCAGTTTAGTTACTCATAAGATGAGACAAAAAAAAAAAAAGATGCAAAAAAGCCATGAAAAAAATAAAAAAGTGAANTCAGTTTAGTTACTCATAAGATGATACAAAAAAAAAAAAAGATGCAAAAAAGCCATGAAAAAAATAAAAAAGTGAAACACTTAATTTAATTTTTTTGCTTCCTTTTACTGGCAGTACAAATGGACAGAATTTGTCCATTTTTAGAATACGAATTAAAATCGAATCACACACATATATATATATATATATATACACAGACACATACACACATACACACAGGCTGGTTCGACTGACATGGACACCCCGAAATATCCAGAAGGGTCGCACATCAAGAAATGTTTTCGCAAAATGAAATTACGTACAGGGCAAGTAATTTGCCACAAAATGACTATTCATAACACGTGTATGAGACAAATAATTAAACAAGATAATATTTTTCCCCTGGAAACATACATTTATTTCAACGGCATCTGAAAGTATGTGCAAAGATGAATTCAGTGATATAACTTATGTAATGGAAAGTAACACTTAAACACCAAGAAATAATATTTAAATATGATTAAGTTAAGTGAGCTGGAAGCAAGGGGTAGATGACATGTAATCAAGCAGCATGCACTGTGACTCATCCTGACGAGACCACTTTCTTATAGCAGCGTAGAGCTTACCTTAATGAGTCTAGGGGCATGGAATGCGATATTAGACAAAGGAAAGCGCTGCAGCGGAAGGAAGAAGGGCAATGTGAGCGCAATTATGATATAAATACATAATATTTTATTTAGATACCAACATAATTCAGGAAATTTTTTCCAATTCATTAACTGTACTGAGTAACGAGTGCATACAGATGCAAAATAAAAATAGAACAACCCAACCTAAAGAGAAATGCAATCGCATCTGTATGCATAGTACAAAAGAGCACAGTTATGGTTGAAATGCTTGACATGTGTTCTATTTGTTTACCATCGACAGCAATACACATCTGTAAAGGCACATGTAGCGAACTACGAGCAGCCCGAAGTGTTTCTGGTGTACTGCCTCTGCAAGCTGCCACAATGCGTTCCTGCACATCTTATGGTGTCATAGGAACTGTGTCGTACACTGTATCATTCAGTGTTCCCCACAGGAAAAAATCGAGAGGTGTGAGTTCGGGGCAACGAGCTGGTATCCTTACACCAGCATGCCCTAACCACTGGTTTGGAAATGTTTGATTTAAAACTTGCCTCACCACCNGCGAGCTGGTATCCTTACACCAGCATGCCCTAACCACTGGTTTGGAAATGTTTGATTTAAAACTTGCCTCACCACCACAGCAAAATGCGCAGAACAACCATCATGCTGAAAACACATATCACGCTTTTGTCGAGCGGTACGTCTTTCAGAAGTGCCGATAAGATCTCTCTGAGGATATGGGTGCATGTACATGTACAGCCAGTCATTGTCCCTTGGATTAAGTATGGCCCTATGACATAGTCTCCAATGATTCCATATTACACTTTCACTTGCCACTATCCCTCCACGTGCCGGACCCAACGCAGATTCTCCATCGCCCAAAAGAGCATGTTTTGTAAATTTGCACTTCCATGGGATGCGACGGTCGTTTCAATAGTAAATAGAACGTTCTTCAGAAAATTGCTGTCAAACCTTACAGACATCAGAACAAACCTACAAAACTGAACACGCTGTTGGAAATCACCTTCCTGTAATGCTGAAGAAGTGCCTCGCGTTATGGATGGAATTTTCATTGGCGCAGTATCTGTAACACACATGTTTTACTCATTCCTACACACCTGGAAAGTTATCGCATACCGATATGAAATTTTGCATTGACATGTGCAAATACATTGTGTTGATGAATCCTCCCGTAGCAGTCTTTCATCGCACCCGTGTTGTGGAATTCCAATGACCGCGTGACAAGAGACGTGTTCAAATTCTTTGTATCTTTACCTTGAGATAGGTGTCTGATTAGGATACCTTTCACCATACATTTTGACGGCTTTCTTGGCTACTCTGACTGTAAATAAGTAGAGCGTCCAGCTTTTCCTCATTCGAGAATTTCATTGTGTACGTAGAGCCACACACTGCAATACCACTTACCATAACATATTACAGGAACTGGTGCTGCACTGCTATTAGGAAGCGATTCTGCCAGGATGTGCCATGGCGCATGCATGTTTACAGCTGTGAGTACAGGTTTTTTGCCCCATGCTACCAGCCCACATAAATTAACCATATTTGCACATTNTATATATATATATACACATATAAGCAGCATCCTTCAAAGCTGCCAGTAATATAAAGTCCCTACTCTAAAAAAAAGCTTGTATTGTACTTTAACTCATCACCTAAAATTTATTTATTTATTTTATTTATGTAGTTTCACATTTTAAATGTTTTGTTATTTTCGTTTATTTGCTATGTTTACTGGTGTAACCTATCTTTGAAAGGGTTAATATTTTTATTGAAAGTTTTCTCAATGTAAATTACTAGGTTTTGTCAATCACGTTTTGCCATGGATAAATTAATATAATTAAAGAGTGATAAGTATGTGTAATGTCTCAGGAAGTGACTCATATATGGGATATTTCCATTTTAATTAGGATTGTAATGATGACCTCTCTGGACTCTCACTTCAGATGCCATGTAGAGGGGTTTGACATAATTTTTACTCCAGCAAAATTTGTTGTAAATTTTGCTTATTACCGCTTATCATAAGTTAGGAATGTGTTGAGAGGCGCCTTAGTGAGTAAATATTAGAGGCATGTTTAAGAAAAGGCCCGAAACAGTATTGATTTTAATTTTTGAGTGCTTTAAAACTGAGTGAGCTACTTTCTCCACTGTAAGACTAGATTAAGATGAATACTTGTGTGTATGATACAGCATCGACGACGAACTGTTGTACATGTGCGAACGATTTATTTTATGGAACTTTTTGCTATTAAATTTCAATCAGAAATTTTCAATTAAACTTTGAACATAATTTCTCAGAAATTTTAATGAAGGGCACATCTTATTTAAAGTTTAAAGAACGTCGACCAGAAGCCAGTTGATTATATTTTCTTGTTCTACAGCAGAGCATAACAGAATTTTCAAACAAGATTAGTTCGCTGACATTAATTTTGAGCCGATAAAAAAAAAAAAAAAAAATCTCATGTAAATTACTATTTTATTTGGCATTTTTAGTGAGGTGATTTACATTAAAATAATCACACCATTAATTTTCATTTAATGTCAGCATTTCTGATTCGATAATTTACCTTGAATTTTTTGAAAACTTAAATTATATTTCATAGAAAATTTTTGTTTCTCGCAATTCCTTGTAATGTATTTGGAGAATGAGTTTCCTTTTATTGTTTAGTGGATCAGGACTGGTATTTGTGGTGATTGTAGACAGGTTGCGGCATTAACACTTTCAAATTACAGATATACTCTAATAAACTATTATACATGGAAATACTGTTCAAAAAGAACATGACCTGAACTGCGCGTTCATGAGTTCCTTTGTGCCCACTCTGACTGTCGCAGTCGTGTTCACTATATCAGACACACCACACAGATGGGCTTGTGGGCACGAGTGATGTGTNCAATAATTTACCTTGAATTTTTTGAAAACTTAAATTATATTTCATAGAACATTTTTGTTTCTCGAAATTCCTTGTAATGTATTTGGAGAATGAGTTTCCTTTTATTGTTTAGTGGATCAGGACTGGTATTTGTGGTGATTCTAGACAGGTTGCGGCATTAACACTTTCAAATTACAGATATACTCTAATAAACTATTATACATGGAAATACTGGTCAAAAAGAACATGACCTGAACTGCGCGTTCATGAGCTCCTTTGTGTCCACTCTGACTGTCGCAGTCGTGTTCACTATATCAGACACACCACACAGATGGGCTTGTGGGCACGAGTGATGTGTTCATAATTGCATCAGTGTTATTAAATGCATCAGTGTTCATAATTACATCAGTGTATACAAACAAGGTATCTAATTGCATGAGTATTATTAATTTCATAAGTGTTATTAATTGCATCAGTGTTCATAATTGCCACAGTGTTCATAATTGCAGCAGTGTTCATAATAGCATCAGTGCATTCAATCAGGGTATCTAATTGCATCAGTGTTCATAATTGCATAATGGTCTTTATTCAGTGTTATTAATTGTATCATTGTCTATAAGTAATATCATAATTGTCATAATGAAAGAGAGTCGACACAGCCACAGCCAGGGACATTTGACATTGTATACTTGGCAATACTGTGGCTGGTACAATGGAAACGTTTAGGACTAATATAATCATTTTTATTGTGTTTTTGTATGAGGAAAAATTATGTTGTCTTAGGTTAATTTAATTCATGTCACCTCCATCTCATAATAATTTTTTTTAGTTTATATTGTGATTCATTGTTTCGCCGCTTGGCATCGGCTGCACCCAGGTAGCGGAAGCCGGCCCATGCTTCTGCCCAGTTCTCTTCAGCACTTGCACGCATCAAGATGTGTAAGTCTCTCGCTTCCCAAAGGCACTCTGTGCCGACATCTTAAACTGAACTCATATTCACGGCAATAGACTTCACTTCATGAACCGGATCATTAATTTTATTTGTTTTAGGTCTTACGTGAACCACGCATTCACGAACTCCTTTGTGTCAACTCTGTCTGCCGCAGTCGTGTCCTCAACACCAGACATATCACACCGACGGGCTTGTGGGCACGAGTGTGAATAATTGCATCAGTGTAATTGCATCAGTGTTTCTAATTTATTCAGTGTTATTAATAACATCAGTGTATTGCATCAGGGTATTTATTCATTGTTATTTATTCAGTGTATATAATTAATATCATAATTGTCATCATGGAAGACAGTCGACACAGCCACAGCCAGGGACTTTTGACATCGTACAATTGGCAATACTGTATGATGGAAACATTTAGTATTAATATAATCATTTTATTGTGTATTTGTAAAGGAAAAATTATGTTGTCTTAGGTTAATTTAATTTATGTCACTTTTATCTCATAATCATTTTTTAGTGTATATTGTGCTTCATCGTTTCGTCGCTTGGCATCGCTGTGCTCAGATAGCAGAAGCCGGCCCATGCTTCCTCCTAGTTCTCTTCAGCACGTGTAGGCATCAAGACTGTAAGTTTCTCGCTCCGAAAAGGCCCTCGGTGCCAACATCTTAAGCTGAACTCATACTCACTGCCATAGACTTCACCAATCATTTGTTTTATTTGTTATAGCTTTGAGAGAGAGAGAGAGAGAGCAACATTATTTTCATCGGAGAGTTGTTAAGTGCAGTCGTGTTTCAAATTTTAAAGCCAGGTGGTCGCTCGCAGTTCCGGGCCGTTAAGGCAACGTGTTTTGTACTAAAGTTGTGTGTGTTCATTAAGGAGTTGCAAGGAATAACTAGCGCCACAAACATCGCAAGTGTTTCATTTGTAATTTAATTAAGGCATGCGAGGCAGCCTATAGCCTCGCCATCGTATGCGACAGAGTGTTAACCAGAGTCCCCTAGGCTGTCGACCGTAATGCTCCTCATTTCATCAGCTCACCACAGAGCTGTGGCACCGGGCACATATTTCATACATCATCAGCTCTGGTAACACCACATGTCAAGTTGGCTTTCCCAACTAGGAACGGGAATTTCACAGAGTCAGTGCTTGACCACGTCAGCGTCGAGGGGAAAGCAACGTTACACTCATCGGAGAGTTTTAACGCAATCGCATTTCACATTATAAAGCCAAGTGTTCGCCGTTCAGGGCCATTAAGGCCACATTTGGTACTAAAGTAGTGTGCATCGTTCGGCGTTTGATATCGGTTCTCGTCACTTGTGACGACAGCGGACATTACTCGGCCCCAGTTCGTCTCAGCACTCAAACAAGATTGGTGGTATTGGTCGCCCACTCCACGAGCCCCCTCAGTACCCACATATAGGCTGCAATCATTTAACTGCAATAGTAATATATTAGTCACCGAAACATTTGTATTATCTTTTGACGCGATCGTATACCAGAGCTGTAATGATTATAAATTGCCCGGCGCCATAGCTCTACGGTGAGCTAGTGAGATTATTTGGGTCGTTCGGCCGACGGCCCAGGGGTCTCTGGTAATACACCGCCAGATATTAAGAAATTGCGAGCTGTATGGCCGTTGAGCATGCCTGAATTAATAACGCACTCAAGTTTTGTATGTCTATTATTACTTTATTGAACACTTTGATCAAACACGTGGTGANGTCGCTGCGCACGCCTGAATTAATAATGCACTCAAGTTTTGTATGTCTATTATTACTTTATTGAACACTTTGATCAAACACGTGGTGACCGTGTGGTCATATAAACATACTGCTGGATTATAATTACTTAAGGCGCGTGACGCTGCTCTCTCCTCGGTGCGATGTAACATGAAAATACTAGTTACTTCGTGGATGAAGTGATGATGCGAATACTGAGTGAGGTTGCAGCCTGAGAGGCTGGTACCGAGGTTCTTGTGAAACGAGAGACTTACCACGTCCGCTCGCGCCGAAGTGATGTTGCCTACTAGACTGAGCAATGCATCGGCTCGTGCCACCTAAGCACGGCCGACACCTGGTGGTGGAGAGATGAAACAAATGTGACTTAAAATGCTAATTAGATGTAAACATGACATACCTTATATAAACATAATTAAACACAATAAACATAATAAAACACAATTACCCTTGTATTTACATAATAAAACACCATTATATTAATATTAAATATAAGTATTGACTCGTAGCAGCCACTGCATTACCAACTTGAAAATGTCACATGTCCCTGGCTGGCTATGTATGTGATGACTGTTTTGACACACGATAATTATGGTATACATCAATACTGAATAAATACTAAACACTAATGCACTATACTGACGAAACTATATTGGCAAATAATAATGATTAAATTGTTAAACTGAATAATTAATGACACGGTGCACTATCACACATGGACAAATACACTTGATATACACTGAACACACTATCATTCTTGCACACATGTGCGCTGGTATGGTGCATC